>JALPQD010000709.1:740056-755666 GCA_023101885.1 Typhlomys cinereus | reverse complement strand
TAGAGAGGAGCCTGTGTAGAGGAAAGATGCATTGGGACGAGGACCGACACCTGAGCAGCGATGGTGGCTGCTCATTTGTGAATAGACTCAGAGCTGGACCACGCTATGTAGCACGGGACCACTATGGTTCCCACCAAGCCCTCAGGGGTTCTTCTGTTTCCCCTTCCTTGATGCTAGCATGGCAAGCTGGTGCCACGCCATGTGTGGGCTCTTACACCGGCTTGGTATCACAGCTTCTTTCCTCATCTGCAGAGACGGCCGGCACTTTGCCCACTGTAGCAAAGTCTAGTACAACAAACAGATCATCCACTTAGCCAGTTTTTTCTCACAGAGAGGGACTGCTGTTAGAAATCACCCCGATCTCTAAAGAGAGTATGGCGGGGGCTCCCTTGGGAGTGCCCATGTTACCCTCCCAATCCGGCTCACTCAATATTGTAATCGCCTAGCTAGCGGGCTAACAAATCCTATTGAAACTATATGCCATGCACAGAGAGCTCCTACTTGCATCAGATATGGAGGCGAGGTTGGGCACGACAGATGGGGTTAAAGCTTTAGCCTTGCAACGCAAAAAGGACTGGGATTGGATCATTCCCAGATCCCTAACTTGCACACGCATGGAAATAGCAGTGGCCTACAACTTTAAGATCCTGGAAAGGCATGGATTTGGGACACCCCAGGAGCGAAAACAATACAAGGCAGCGTCAAAGCAATTCAGGATATTGATTCCGATGGTGCACCATTTGAGCCTCCGCCAGGAACACACAGTGCCTTCTGATACCACACACCACACACACACACCACAACGATCCAAAGAACACATGCAATAGAAACAGATGTAATCAACAACAAACATTGCATTCATTATCAAACTCATGTAACATTATCAATTTTTTCTCACATCTGTTCATTCTAAACTAAGTAGAACCCCCTCCACTGACAACCATCTTCCCCCTCCCACAGTCATGCAGCTGCTAGCGCACAGGCTCACCCGGCCGTAGATTCCTGCCAACCAGCCCTGCTGCCCCTTTTTTGAGGATCCTTGATGATGTCGCCTCCTTCAGACAGCCTCGACCTGTCCCGGGCGCCGAAGTAGTAGCGGTCTTTGGCTGTACCGAAGTAATTGGCGCTTCCGCTGCAGAAAGAAAAAAACGAGGGGCTGACAGTCTGGGACAAACAGATGCCCCCTATCTGGAGGCCAGGGCAGAAAGGGGAGCAATGCCAGGGCCACTCCTGGCTGGAGTGATCTGCAGGGCTCCCCTGTGGGCAGCATCGAAGGGGCACTATTCTCTCCCCCGAAACCCACACAGCGGTCAAAGTTGAAGAGATTCGATTTTCAGATGCACGAAACCCACAGCAGACGAGGCACTCTATGGGCAAAAAACCCCCTCCCCCCTCCCCCATGGAGACCGAGTGTTAATCCACCCGTAGGATGTGAAAGAAACTAAAACTTCTGAAAGCTTGCACTTGACTCCCACCATGCACGATTGGCATGCACGCGTGTGGCCGTCTTACCCCTGCCTCTCTCTGCTTCTCTCATTATTTAAATAAATCAGAAAACCTTGATTTTTCTGGGCGGGGCCGGGATAGTGGCCTCAGTGCCTAAGAGCCTGTACCTCAAACGCAAAAGGGACCTGAGTTCCGACCCCAATCCCATTTAAAAATGTGGTGGATGTGGTCTGTTCCATTCTGAAGGTGAGCTTGGAGACCCCGAAGAGGGTATGTTTCGAGACCCGGGGCTCACAACAATAGGTGGAAGAGTGATGGAGAAGTTCCCAGTGTTACCCTTGAGGCCTCCGTGCGGCACAGTTGTACTCCTTGCACACCACGTGTGCACCCACACATGTGTAAAGCTGCACACACGCAATCATCCTGATCATTGCATGCATCCACACGCACCTGCAACATGTTGCATCGCGACCACCGCCCTGTTACACATCTTACATGACTCACACACTGGAATATACACAAGCATCCCGCCACAAATACACACTTACCAATGCATTGACACACAACGCTGACAGTTTGTATCCACCTACAACCGACCCTTAAACTACACAACATGCATATACACATCATTTACACACCAGGATATCCCTCCCCACCACATTTACCCATGCATACTAACATGGTATATTACTAAGAAACCACACCTACGTACATGCACACACAAGCATACACACACTCGTGCACACACCACAACTCAGTGCCGACATACACAACGCACCCCAATACCACAATACCCATGCATGCACACACACACAAATTCATGCATACACACACAAACCTATACATACACACATGCATATAACTACACATGCAAACCCTACATGCACAACACACACATACACACACATAAACATACCCATGAAAAGATGCTCAAAAGTGAACCCTGCCCATCCTCCACACAAGCAAACACATTTGCAGGTGTCGCGTGTGGAGTTTGCCCTCTGGCAAAGGAAGGGGCTTGGGCCGAGTGACACCTATTACCTGGTGGCCGGCTGATGACTCTCATTCTCGGGTTCTTGTAGGGAACTGCAAAGGTTGGTGTCCAGAGACTTTGAGGGCAATTCCCTCAGGGAATTCTGCTGGTAAAATTCCACAGTTCGGGAAAGTGAACACAGCCCAGGGTCCTGTAGGCGCCATCCACCGGCCTTGTGCCGGAGGCCTCCTTCTGGAACCCCACACTGACCAGTTCCACGTGTCCGCAGACGAGCCCCTGCCTTTTCTACTGGGCAGTGAGGGCCATGTTCTGGTTCATTTCATCACCTCAGAAGGTTTAGGAATCCCCTGACGATGTCCAGCCTCGGGACCTACCCTTTAAGGGCGTCTCTAGATGGGCTCTGCTGGGACTCCCACATGACAGATGTCGCCCTTACATATAAGCCATAATAAACCCTTCCTAAGTTGCTTTTATCAGATCCGTTGTTATTAGACACAAAAAAATTAAAACAAGTAAAGATTCCCACAGGGACCAAGACCTCGCTATAAAGGGGTTTTTCTCCGAAGAGTCAAGCCCTGTCCCTTGTGACCTGCCTTCCTCCAGCAAGGCTCCACCTCCTAAAGATACCATGATCTTCCAAACACTGACACAGTTAAGGATGCAAACATATGAGCCTGGGGGGGACTCGTATTCAAATCATGACACTTCAACCTGGAGCTTGATTCAACCTGTGAAGTCTTAGGGCCTACCGTGCCCCTCTCTCCCCTGCAGGGATTCCAGATCCACCCCATGGTGGCACCGTGACTTTTTATGTGGCGTTCTTTGGTATCTCTCCAAACTAGCCTGCTGGACATTCCCGACAAGAGTCAAATAAACACCACTTTCTAAGATTCTTCAATATTGTTCTTATACTTGTATGTTGGGTCATTGAAAAGAATAAATTAAGTGGCTGGGGAGATGGCTCAGGGGGTTTATACAATCTTTGCCTCACAAGGCAAAAGGATCTAGTTGGAACTCCCCGATCCCACCTAAAAAATGCTGGGTGGAGGAGGCTGAGAGGTGGCTCGGGGTTAAGCCTTCTGCCTTTGCTCAAGGGCAGGAATTCGGTCTGATTCGGATCCCAGAATCCCAAGTTATAGGCACGATCCGAGCGGAGCTACGTGGTATATTGGGCGGCCTCATGCGCTTCTGGTCCTTGAGGTCGCTTAGGAGTGGGTGAGGCAGTGAATCCGGGGCAGAAAGGCATTGGTGATGCGTCCATGGTTGGTTCCCGATTCATCAGTGGTTTCAACAACCACACACATAACACAAAGCACACGCGAACATTACTACGCACCACATGCCCAAATTTGAATAATAATATAATACAGAACCAAAATGTAAATGTGCGGTGGAACTGGCCTGCATAATTTCTGGGCCCCAGAAGGCGAGCCAGGGCAAAAACCCACGCGAGCCAGAGCAATAAGGAGGTAGAACAACATCAGGATGATTCCTGATGTCCCCTTGGACCCTCACCCGCGACACACACTCTAGTGACCATAGAGAAGGAGAGAAAGAAGGGGAGTGGAGGGTAGGGCGAGGGCGAGGAGAATAAGTCTAAGGGTCTTTGCGTCATACTTGGAGAGCATTTTGAATTGGAAAGAATGGCGTCCCCAAGATAACAGGTTCAGGTGGTCACCACCTGGGGTGTGAAGGGCTTTAAGAGGAGACTGTGATCCCTTACCGGAAGCCCCCGGAAGGCCTTCTTCTCCGTGATCCGGTACAGTCCTTCTGACGTCATGATTTTAATGTGCTTGACTTCAACATTGTACCTGTTGGGAGTTGGTCAGGGAGAAAGAGAATCAGATCATGGCTGGGGAGTGTGAGGATCATGCCCACCCCTCCACCACAGAAGAAGCAAGCTGACATCCTTGAGACCCCCAGGAGCTCCAAGACAGACTCAGTTTCCCAAGGAATGCCCCCTCCTCTGGGTGGTCGCTGTTTCAAGCAAGTGGGTTAGTGATTCTTCATCTTTCACGAGACGTCTCTACTTGTGATGGTTCATCGTGTGTGTGTGTGTGTGTGTGTGTGTGTGTGTGTGTGTGTGTGTGTGTGAGAGAGAGAGAGAGAGAGAGAGAGAGTGCCTGTGGAGGTCCAAGAGTAACACTAGAAGTCATCCTGGATTGCTCTACCTCCTTATTGCTTTGTTCTAGGATTTCCCAGGCTCCACCTTGCAGAAGTCAAAAATGCAGGCTAATTTCTGCCCGGCATTTTTACATGGGATCCGAGATCCGAATTCAGGTCCTTCATCTTTCGAGGCAAAGACTTTAATCACTGATCCATCTCCCTGGTCCCATCATGGTTCATCTTGGGTATCAACCTTATGAGTTTTAAAATCACCATAGAAACAACCTTCTGTCCTGCCTGTCAAGGACCATTCAGATGGGGCTCACTGAGGTGGGCAGACCCACCATTCCCCTTGAATGTGGATGGCTCCATCCCAGAAGCCCCAGGGTCCTGGGCTGAATCAAAAGGAAACAGTGAGCTGAGCACCAGCCTTCAGCTCTCTGCTTCCTGCCTGTGGATGCCGTGCGGTGTGGTGTGGCACTTTTTCCTTTGGGCAGCCATCTTGATCCTTGCCCAATCTCCGTAATTAAAAAAAAAAAAAAAGGAAAAAAAAACTCTTTATTCCCGGAAGTTCCTGAGAATAGCAAGCTAGAGGGTGGGGCCAAACAAGCTGGGGAAGGAGACTTTGCTACCAGCCAAGCCAACAGAGCAGGTGGAAGGAGACCCCCCCAAAGCAAAGAAGAAACCTAGGAGAGACTGCTGACCAGGCCAGCCACCAAGCCAGAGAGGGAGAAAGAGAGAGAGAGAGAGAGAGAGAGAGAGAGTCCAGCAGTCAGATAGACCTCAGAGCAGCCCAAGAACCTAGAACTAATTCTCTTAGCAAGTCCTGCAGCAGAGATCCCAGGGTTTCAGCTTTCATGAGTCTCATCCATGCTGGGAGAGGCTTTCTGGTGATGTAGCTGCCTTTGTTCCTACTCTCATAAGTAACCCTCACCCCTACTTTCTGCCGGTAGCCCCACTAAACTCACTGGCTCTTCAAGCCGGACCTTGGCATAATGGTTACTTAGATCTGTTGTGTACACTTCTATCTGGGGTGGGAAGACAGCTGTGTGGCAGAAAAAGTGTTCACACAACACGTCACCAGCTGCCTCAGGCTCCTGCCACTACCCTGCCTTCTCCACGATGGACTGGGCCCCCTGGGACTGTGAATCACACCTCCTTCCTTCTTTTTTTAAATTTTTTTTAATTGTTTTTATTTTTTATTCAATCATGTGTGTGTGTGTGTGTGTATGTGTCTGTGTGTGTGTAGAACCAAGGGTGAATTCGGGAATCATGGTGGACTGCTTCTATCTTCTCTTTTTTTTTTTTTTTTCTTTTTTTGCTCTGTCCCTGGATTCAGTCTCTGCCCACCAGGACCAGAAACGCAGGCCGCCCGCGCCTGCTTCCTCCCGGCGTTTGTATGTGGGATCTAGGATCCCAACTCAGGACCCTCTGCTTGCAAGACAGAAGCTTAACACCAATTTCTTCCAATATGGCAGGCCACAGACTAGAAAGGAGAACCAGAGAGACATCCCATTCTATACAAGCCCTGGAAATGCTGAGGAAAACAAAATATATATGTATGGGAAAGTCCCAGAGGCCAAAAATAAAGTAAAGGAACTGCTATGAGCTAATGCTGCCCAGTGGCTTTGCTGACAGGAAGTTCGTGGGTTGGTGACTGTGTAGAAAGACATCATTAGTTACTGGCAGTACAGTCATTTTTATGGTTTTTTTTAAATAAACAGATATTCAATGAATTCTTATTATTCATTCAACACTATGGGCTTTTCTCAAATCATCATCCTAGTTAGACACCAGCATTAAACTCTTATTTTTAATAATGAAGTTAGAAGACCTGAATTTGATCAGCCCATTTGTAATTGAGCGATGCAGGGCTCCGTGCAAAGTATACACGTTCATGAGGAAGCAAAAGGACCCGAATTAAGATTCACAAATCCCATGTAAAAATGCCAGGTGTGAATTGCAAGTGGCAGCCTTTGAGTCTGACCCTGGAAGGCAAAGCCTGGGAAACCCCAGAGCAAAGCAATAAGGAGCTAAAAGCAATGCAGATGATTCCCAATGTCACTCCTGGGCCCCCACAGGCACATGCAGTGCCCTCTTGTGTACACACACACACACACACACACACACACACGCATGCCCACACATACATGAAAGAAAAAAAATTAAAAAAGAAAGAACATAAGAGGAAGACATCATTTGCAGTCAGGAGTGATGTATGTGCGCAAGGATGCCGGACACGAATGGCACTTTGAAACTGTCAGCGGTGAAAGGAAAACTGACCAATTTGTCTATTGCCATTATTCCAAGATAAAATTACTCACTCAATTAGATTATTCTCAGTAGCGGGACCAGTGAGAATATTCTGTGCACCGTCTTTGTGGAAAGGACCTTATACACGTGAATGCGTCTAAGGAGTAATGTTGTTGAGCATCAGCTCTCGGGCAGAAATGAGGTTCATGTGGACACTCAACATCACTTCATTCTCCATGCGAGAGAGAAGAGAGGTTAAGATGGTCCATGTGTCACACCAGGAGAAAGTGGGAGGGTCAAGGGGACAGCCACTCACACAGACAGAAACAAGTCAGCATTGTGTGATCGCCGTGTTAGAAGCCTCTGATGGTGACTTCCAATCCTTACATAGCGATGTGTCTTTTTGTATGTCTATAAATGTCGTCATCAGGTACTGTCCTCAATCACTCTGTGCCTTATTTGGCCAGGTCTGGGCTGTGCCTGACCTGGAACCCTCGTCTTAGACTGACGGCCCGAGAGTCCCAGCGGAGGAGAGAGAAGGGAATATGGAAGGAAGATGGGAAAGAAAGATGGGAGGGGAGGGAAGAGAAAAGGGAGGGGTGTGAAGGGGAGGGAAAGGAATGGAAGAGAGAAAGGGTAAGAAAAGGAAGAGGAAAGGGATGAGGGAACAGAACGTGGTAAGGGAAGAAAAAGAAGGGGAGGAAGGGGAGGAAGGGGAAGAGGAACAGCGGACCCAGAGTCCAGCAGCGACTAAGATGCACCCGAGTGAGTGCTACGCTTTTCTAAAGCTTAATGTCCTCCTTCCCAGGATTCTGTGGGGCAGGCAGGCAGGGAGGAAGGGAAGGAGAGGGGAGGGAGAGGGGAGAGAGAGGGAGGAAGAGGGGAGAGAGAGGGGAGGGAGAGGGAAGGAGGAGGGTAAGGGCCAGGTAGGAGGACTCACTTGATGCTGATGGCGAATTCTGCGCTGTCCTTCACCCTCTGCCTGACCAGGTAGGTCCCATCAGAGCGGTTGGCGAGGATGCTCTCGGCGCCTGCCCGCTCCATGGGGCCGGCGTACCTGCAGAGACACCACAGTGATGCACCATGCTATGGCTTAGTGCAAAGGGGGGACTCAGCTCAGCCCTCTTGGGGGCGTCCTCTGGAATTTGGCTTCCATGGACACTGTACCAAGTGCACAAGAGAGAAGCGGGCGCTGGTGTGGAAATTGTGGAGAGAGTGAGGTGTTAGCCACGGGTGCGAGAGACCAAGAGACCCACATCCCCACCACCGAGACAACAGCAGGAAGCTCCTAATATACACTGCAGTTTCCAAAAAGCCAGATGGAGGGAAAGTCAGCCGTAGAAAGAGAGGAGGCTTTGACACACGCCCTAGATGCCTCTGAGCACCAGCCCCGCCCTAGCGTGCCATGCTCCATGTGCTAAACAACATTGAATTGAAAGGACGGACAGTGCTTGTGTGGACATGCTGCTCCTGTGAGGTCGTTTTCCAAAGAGGAAAGTCAAAGCCCTCCGGGCAAGCGAAGGTGAAGGCCTCGGGACTACAGACGACAGGCTGAATGCAGGTCAGAAGACTCCGAAGGGTACTGCAGACCTCAGTCTGTTCCTGGTCAGCACTCAGTAACCAGAGACACACTGACCCCATCACCACCACCATCACCATCACCACCACCATCATCATCATCACTATTATCACCATCATCATCATCACCACCATCATCATCATCACCACCATTACCATCATCATCACCATCACCATCATCACCATCATCACCATCACCACCACCATCATCATCATCACCACCACACAACTATCACCATCACCATCATCATCCTCACCACCATCACCATCATCATCATCACCACCATCACCATCATCACTACCATCATCACCATCACCACCATCATCATCCTCACCACTATCCATCACCATCACCACTATCACCACCACCATCATCATCACCATCATCATTATCATCACCACCACCATTGTCACTGTGACTATTTTCCTCCAAGACCATAATCCCCCAAGGCCAGGGCACCATCCCTGATTGGTGCAAAGGCCCCCCTGTGCCTAACTGAAGACCCTCCAATTCCCAGAGTCCCATCATTGGAAGTAATGAAAGCATTTCTACTCACCAAAGATAAACAGACAGGTCCTGAGGGGGAGCCTAGAAACCAGACAGAGACCCCAACTCAGACAAGAGGCCCAGTTCATCAACTGCAGAAACACCTCTCCCCATCCCATCCCAGCATAGGCTCAGTGTGTGTCCTGTGTGCAGGTGACTGTCCCAGAATCTAGCGGGAGATGCTTCCCTCGAATCTACAATCATGGCTCGCCCTTGAACCAAGATGGCTTTTACAGCTCACAAGGTATTGACAAAGACCTGTACATACATAGCCAGATATGTACATAGGACTTCAAGGGAGAAGCCAGACTTTCTTGGAAATTAATGGACAAAATAGAAGATGGAAGAAAGTGCCACACACACAGTGGAGGTCAGAGGACAACTTTGAGAAGTCAGTTCCCTCCTTCCACCACGTGGGCTTCTGGGAATCAATCTCAGGTCGCCAGGTTTGGAAGCAGTCACCTGACCTGCTTAGCTATCTCCCAGGATTCTAGACTGTCACTCTGGGCCATGCCTCCGATCCTCATTGGAGGATTCCAGGCTGTCACTCTCCCTCTGAGCACACCCTTACGCCCTTGAAATAGTACCACCCCCAGCCCTTGAGATAATCACTTTGCAGTAGGAGTTTCTCCAAGAAAATCTGAAAGGAATCATAGAACTATAACAGCTCATTAACACTTGGGAAGTGTAAGGGACAGATAAGAGCTTTTTTATGCCATTACTACAGCTTTGAACTAACTGTAACTGACAATCATAACCAAGAATCGGCTGCCTTGTTCCCCTGAGCTCTTGGGCTATGAATTTATCAGCAACATAAAGGCCCACTGAAGCATTAGCTATATGCAAGATCCATTCGATTTTACACAGAGACGATAGGGACAGATGTAGACACAGATCCACACATGACATCCAGTGGGCTGTTTGATTCTATGAAAGGGGGAGGGAAGAATGACGAGAACAAATGGGATGATGGCAGCAGGCTGGGGGGGGGAGGATGGCTCAGCGATCAAAGTGCTTCCCACAAAAGCAAAGAGACTTCACTGAGTTCAGATCCCCAGATCCCGCCAATAAGTGCCAAGCAAATGTGGCAAGCCGCCTGTCATTCCAGCCCTGGAAGGTAGAGCCTGGGAACCCCCAGAGCAAGCTGGCTGCCAGACAAGTCCTCATGCTTGCTCTGTGTTTAAGTAGAGACCCAGGCTCACAGCAAGAAGATGGGAAGAGCGATGAAGGATGATTCCTGATGTCACCCTTGGGTCTCCACAGGGACACACAGTGTTTTCTCACACACACACACACACACACACACACACACACACATGCATAACAAACACTGCTGAGTGTCCCCACAACCACACCCAGATAGCCCTTACTAACTGAATATGTCTCAAGGCAAAATGAGACAGATGAGAATTAGAAAGAGAGAGAGAGCTGTAGGGAAGAGGAGGGGTAGGGGGTGTGAAGAGGGGAGAAGATAGAGGAACGTTCTCAGTATGCATTATGTGCATGTGAGAAACTGTCAAAGAATAAATGTGTTGAATTTAAATTTTTTACACAATAAAATCATGCACAGGAACCTGGAAGGGCAGACTGGTCCATCAGGGGAAGAGGAAAAAGGAAAAAGCACAGGTGTAAATGCCCAGTCAGAACCTCTGGGCATCACCTGTTTCCCATCCAACACCCCACAGCACCCCACTACGGAGGAGCAGAAATTCAGAGAGGAAGAAACGAGGAACTTCCGTAACCAAGACGTGTGTGGCCGCCTCACGAGCGGCTGAACCTTCAGCTGAAGAACAGTCTGCATGCCGCCCGTCTAAGGGGGGCCTTCCCAGTCTCCCCTCTCTGCCGGAACTCTCGATCCTCGGCCCATCCGGACTCACGTGCACGTATGGTTTCACCCGGTTGCAAGGGAACCAGCCCACCTCGTTGGTACAGGTGTTTCTGCCCTGTAAAAGAGAGAAAACCATGGGGGCGAGGTTAGACGTATCCATTCGGGGTGGGGGGGTGAGGGATGTGCACGTGCGTCCATCTCTCTTCCCAATGGACAATTCACATGTTCAGCTCTAGCCTCCTAGTGAAGGACTGGGGGCGGGGCTCAGAGAGAGAGTGACAGCCGAGCATCCCCAGTGAGGGCTAGGGGCGTGGCTCAAAGGGAGAAAGACAGTGTAGAGTCCTCCAGTGAGGAGGCTGGGGCTGTGGCTTAGTGGAAGAGTGACAGCCTAGCATGCTCTAGTGAGGGGTAGTGGGAGGGGGCTCAGGATTAGAGTTTCTGAGCTGGGTTCCAATCCCGGCTCCAAGAGAGAAGTAAATACATAGAGAAGAGATGGAGAGGCCGCCCAGAGAGGGGCCATGCCGAGCCCACGGTGAGCAGCCACATCTCCATTCCACTTGCGCTCTCTCCAGAACTTTCCAGAACTGTGATCCAGATCACCTGAGCCCACGCCCGACTCCACACTGCTGACCCCCGGCCCTTACTCCCTCAGAGCCATCTCTACAGGCCTGAGACTGTGACCCAGGCTCCAGCCCCCCCCCTCCGTACCCCCCACAGCCGCGGCCCACACCTCCCACCAGCTGTGCTCAGCTTCTGCCTTGGTGAGTTCCACGATGTCCCCAGGGCTGAGCCGCAGGAACGCCCCGAAGGCGCCAGGCGGGGGAGGAAGCCCATAATACTCCTGAAACACCTCCATCTTGGGCAGACCTGGAGGAAAGGGAGAGGACGCAAGGTGGTCAATAAGGAGGACGTGGAAAGTGGAGTCTCGCCAGCCACCAAGAGTGACAAGGTCTGGTGGTGGCCAGCGTGGGGGGGCAGCTGGAAGCCTGTCGGGCAGCATCTAGGTGTCCATCTACCCTGGACCCTAGATGTCTGGCTCCAGTGCACACCCCAGAGAAATGTCATCATCAGACAGATGGTCCACGGCGGTCGCTGTCGTTTGCATGTCAGAGGTCCCCATGAGATCGTGGGTTTGACACTGTTTGGGAAAGTTGCAGGGGGACTAGGGAGGAGAAGCTTCGCTGGAAGAAGTGTGTCACTGGGGGGCGGGGCTTGATGATGGAGAGGCCGGCCCCACCTCCTGTTCTCTCTCTCTCTCTCTCTCTCTCTCTCTCTCTCTCTCTCTCTGCTTCCTGGATGTCAAGCCTAGAATCCTCTAGCAAGGGGCTGGGGGCGGGGCTCAGAGAGAGAATGACAGCCTAGCATCTTCAGTGAGGGCTGGGGGCGGGGTTCAGAGGGAGAGTGACAGTCCAGCATCCTGCAGTGAAGGCTGGGGCGGGGCTCAGAGGAAGAGTGACAGCCCAGCATCCTATAGGAGGACTGGGGGCGGGGCTCAGAGGAAGAGTGACAGCCCAGCATCCTATAGGGAGGGCTAGGGGCGGAGCTCAGAGGGAGAGTGACAGCCCAGCATCTTTGGTGAGGGCTGGGGGCAGGACTCAGAAGGAGAGTGACAGCCTGGCATCCTGCAGTGAAGGCTGGGGGCGGGGCTCAGAGGGAAAGTGACAGACCAGCATCCTGCAGAAGGCCTTGGGTCCCATCTCTAGAAACTCAAAAGCAAGATCCATCCACGCCAGAAGCACAGGACAATCGGAGGTCTTCCTCACCAGCTAGACTACAGAAGGGCATCCAGGGGGTCATGAGGAAGAGGAGTGGATGGGAAGTGGAAGTCTGTGAAGCCCTCAGCCTCTGAGCCGATTCTGTCAGGAATCTGAGATTTATTATTTTAAATCTCCCTTAGGACCCGGGTCTGGGACCTTGTGGGTCCAGACTGTAAACCGCTGTGGGTGACAGCATGGTGGGGGGGGGGACAGGGGTCCTGGGTGTCCTTGCCTAGTGCTGTGGCCGAGGTCCCTTCTCCCCTCATGGTGCCCGGAGCCGACTCACCCAGCTCAGCTCTTTTCTTCTCCTGGGCCCTGCGGTGTAATCTGTCCTGTAAGAGAGAAGGACAGGGTGTACAACCCCCCTCCCCCATGGGGAACTTCTCAGCCCCCATATCTCCCCACACCCAGACTACGGGGTCCCCGTGGCTGGGCTCACTCTCTCACGCATAGACAGTGGTACAGGATCTCACCTTTTTCATAGTCCCCGCAGAATCTGTGGGAGAACAAAGTCAGAGTTCAAGTGGACCCCCCCACCAGAGGCCAGCCCCCTCAGGCTCACTCTCACCCCCCAGCAGTACCTTGCCCATGCCGACCACAGGGAGGGACCCTCCCCAGGCACTCCTTGTGCGCAGGAGCCCGGCATCTGTGACAACGGTAACCTTGGTAGAAGGTACCCCTGGAATGCAGAGGAGAGAAAGCAGGGAGACATGGGGTGTGGCTGGCACAATAGCCATCCGCACGCCTCATCAGGAAAGTCATGGCTGGGTACGGGGACCCCCATGTCTGATGCTGGCACTTGGAAAGAGGAGGTGGAAAGATGGGGAGTTCAGGTCTAGCCTGGGCTACCTCAAAGAGGAGGGGGAGGAGGAAGAGGAGGAGGAGAATGAGGAAGAGGAAAGGAGGAGGAAGGTGGAGAGGAAGAAGGGGAAGAGGAGGATGAAGAGGAAAGAGAAAAGAGGAGGAAGAAAGGAAGAGGATGAAGGAGGAGGGGGAGGGAAAAAAACAAGAGAAAGGGGAAGAGGAAAAGGAATATTAAGAGAAAGGGAAGGAGGAAGGTGTCATAGTTAAGCACAAGTGTCAACTCAATTATTGAGGGTTTGAGCTCTGGGCACAGTTGTAGAGAGTTGATGGTTGAGTTAAGCCCAGAGCAAACCCAAAGGAGATTGTCTAGCTCATGGGGAAGACCCAGCCCATGGTGGGTGGGATTAGGCCCTGGATAAATCACAGAGAGCTAGTTGAGAGAGTTGGCATCCTTCTGTTCACTTGGCCAGACATGCTTGTCTGGCAAGTAAGGATTGTCCATCCCTCAGCCATTATGTGGTGATGGTGGCCAGTTCCCTCAGCCCTGGTGTTGGTGCATGCTCTCCCATCAAGCTGGACTGAGAACTGTAACCAGACTGTCATAAGAAAGTAAACTCCCTGTTCCCTTAAACTGTGTGATGGTCATTTTATCAGCAACCATGCAGGTGGGACTGCAACAGAAGGGGAGGAGGAAGAAAGGAGAAAGACAAAGACAAAGACATAGAGAATGAAGGTGAAGGAAAGAGAGGAGGAGGAGGGTGAATTGAGGTAGGTTCCTCTTCTCTCAAGCAGCAAGTGAGCAAAGCTTTCCTGTCTAGAATGGGGGGCTCAGAACCCAGACGCACCTCAGCAGCATTTGGCAGGCCTTGCAGGAGGTGGTATCCTCAAAGGAGAACATCTGGAAGTCGTGCCCGTTGGCGGTGGCGTTATCCGGGTAGATGTTGGAGCTGGAGAGAGAATATGAAAAGTGGGGAAGAAAAATACTTCATCCCTTTACAGGGCTGGATACTATTCCACAGGATGAAGGGGTCAAGCTGCATACACGTGGGCAGATATCTGGGTCATTTCTACTTCAAGCTGCTGTCAGTCAAGCTTATGTGAGCATCAGCAGAGAGAGCAGAAGTGGATGATGGGCAGATGACCACGGCCAAGAGAAAGAATATGGAGAAGATGGCTTGATGAAAAAGGAGAAGCTGGAGGAGGACAAGGAAAGGGAGAGATGAAAGAGGAGAGGGAAAATGGGGAAGATGGAAGAGGGAAACATGATTGAGGAGGGGATGGAGGACTAGGTGGAGGAAGAAGAGATGGAGGAGGGGGGATGAAGGAAAAGGAAGAAGACAGTGTGAGAAGGAGGGAGGGAAAAAAAGAAAGTTCTTTAGAATTGTGACAAACTTGCATAGAACCTTTGCATTCAGGATTTGGAGACGGCCTTCATTCAGCCCACCCCAACCAATTTCTCAGGGAGGAAACGGAAGTTCAGAGCCACCCCTTGGCCAGTCAGGGCGGGGCAGGGGGAGGGGCAGCTCTACCTCCTTATGGAAATCTCATTCTTGACTCCTATGAAGTGTAAGTGCTGTAAGGGAGGAGTTCATAGCTGGTATTTTTACTTGTGTTTTGTCTTTATGGTTTTCTGGTATGTGTTAGTGGTTGCTGCTGTTTTTGTGGCATAGAGATTGACCCCAGGGTCTCACAAGAGCAAGGGTGGGGGAGTACTCACATGGCCATCTCGAATTGTTCCATCCACTTCTTCTTCAGCTCTCGAGTCTTGAAGAACAGCTCGTAGCCCTGGGCACCTTGGTCCTCGATCAGGAGAAACATGTGACTCCACTGTGGAGAGACATGTTTCAGACCAGAGCCCCTCACCTTGCAGGGAGCAAAGCCCCCCTTTACACACACACAAACACACCCTAGTCCTGCAAGAGGTGAGACCTTCCAGGTGGAGCACTCTTGCAGAGCTGACTGAAATATCCAAATGCATACCCACAAGTCATGTGCATGGGAAGTGAGGGGGAGGAAGAACAAGAAAGAGGAAGAAGGAAGAGAAGGAGGAAGATGAGGAGAAGGAGGAGGAGGAGGAGGAGGAAGGGCCCGAGCACGAGTGGACAGGACCCACCTTCTTGTTCTCCCGCTCTCCCGAGGAGTCATCTCGGACTTGAAAGGTGTGCAGGTTGACTGAGGCCTTGAGGTCATAGGAGTCCCCACGGCGCTTGCAGATCAGCAGTGCTTTGTCCAGCAGGAACGCATACCTGCGAAGCCTCAAGGGGTCAGGACCTGGCCCCCCCCACCAGCACCATTGA
>JALPQD010000709.1:702475-737606 GCA_023101885.1 Typhlomys cinereus | reverse complement strand
AGAGCTCAGAGCATGGGGGTTCTCTGCTCTCTGCTCTTTTTGTGACTTGAAGTTGCTGTGTGATTCCAGGCAAGAGAGGCAAACCTCTCTGGTCTTTGGTGTCCTCAGTTGTGAAATACAGATAATGGGGGCATTGAGAAAACTTTTGTGGTTCAGGTCTCTTCCCCATCATATATTGTGAGGTCCCTATGAAGATCCACTCTTCTAGGCCTCGAATCCAGGTTCTTGAGGTATTATGAGGAAAATTAGGATATGCTTTTACATTTTTCCCAAGAGCAGTGTATACATCTGGTGTATTAGTTAGGGTTCTCTAGAGTCATGGAATTCACAGAATGAATATATAGGAAATTTATTGAGTTGCCTTACAGATATGGCTGAGGTAGTCCAGCGAAGGCTGCCAGTAGCCAAGGTAGTTCCAACGATGGCTGCCAATAGCTAGCTGCTCAGTTCGGTAGTCAAGTGGGTGATGGCTGAAGGCTAGAGAACTCCTAGAGTCTTAGTCTAGTTGAGGGCTAGAAGGTTGAAGAAATCGGGCGGCTGGAAGGAAGAACGATTCCTAGCACAGCTGCAAGAAGGGATCTTTTCTCCTTGGTTGCTCCTTTTTGTATGATGCAGTACTGGGAGGATCCTTTGAGAGCTTTGGAGGTTCTGATAGGATCTGCGGCAGGTAGTCTCAGTTGATCCTTTCCAGAGGTGGTCTCAGCCCAGCTTAGTTAATACCGGGTGAGTCAAGTTGACACCCAGGCTTAACTATCACATCTGGGAACCCAGTGCTCCAACTGGGTCATTAACTCTGAGAGTTTCTGTGTGGCCGCCGGGGTCTGTGTTATTCTCGCAGTCTGGCTGCATGCTAAAGATGAATTCATGACTCAACACCTCAGGGGAGTAACAGGTCTTTATTCTTTCTTATGATTCTGGTGAGTTCTTAGTCCAGCTTGGCAGGAGAGCTCATGCTGACACCAGGAGCCAAGAGTCCTGGGGCACACCATATCCACAGGGATTGCTGAGAGAGGGGTAAACCTCACTTGCCAGAAAGCAACTCTGTCCAGATATGCTGAGAAATGCCAATTTACTAAACCAGTTTCCTTTGTCTTATCCACCTACCCAGGGAATAGTCCCACCCACTATGTCAATTAGTTGCAGGCTTGCTCAAGGGCCTTAACTACCAACTGCACAAATGCGCCCAGAGCTCTGCCTTCGCTTGCCAAGTTGACACTTGTATATCTAACTACCACAAACTTTTACCTTAATAGTGCTTTACCTTAATAAACACTCAACCATCAACTTATTATTATTTTTTCCTAGTTTTACAAGCATATCGAGTACTTATCCCTCCATCCGCCTCCCTCCCATTCCCTCTCTTCCCTTCATCAATCCATTCCACTCCCTCCTGCCTTCATGCCTGGCTGTTTCTATGGACCCTAGGGTTCCCTTTGGCTTGTCTACTCTTGTGGGGGTTCAGTCCTCTGTGGCAGATCAAGTCTCCTCTCTTCAGACCACCCCACTGATAGGGGTATTCTCCTTTACTCATCCAGCTGTAGTCCCCAAGGTTTCCACTGTGTGTTCTTATCTCTCATGAGTTCCTTGCAGTCTATATATGGGGTGTGATGGTGTCAATCATGATGCAGGTCTGGGAAGGACAAGTCTCACTGCAGTGAGTTCCTGGATGCAGCAGTCTGGTCTTGCATGGAATGTCTTGTCCAATGGTGAACCTTCCCATCTTTAGGTTCTTACAATCTCACCACCCCCTCTTCCTGGAGGTTCCCTAAGCATTAGAATGGGGGAATCAACTTATTTAAAATATTTTAATAATTATTTTAGTGCATCTTACACATGGATATAGTGAACTCATTCCTTCTCCTCTTTCCGTCTCCCACCTATTTTCATATCTTTTTTGCATGTGTGGCCCACTGGGTTTCATCCAGGTTGCCATTATAACAGCATGTGTCTGAACACCCGCTGGAGCATAAATCATATATCAGTGGATATACCATTGAGGAAAACATCTTCCCATATCCAGCCTTAACCCTTGATAAGTCTCTCAAGAAGGGGTGGGGCCTCCTGAGATCTGTCCCCTTCCATGGTGAAATGGTGAGGGGCCAAATCCTGTGCAGGTCTTGTGGAAATACACAGCTGTGGAGAGTTCATGGCTGTGGCAGCCGCTGTCTGACCACACCTCTCTCCACCTTCCATTCTCACCACTGCCTCTTCCTTGTTGCTCCCTGAGCTCTGGGTTGGGCTCAGGGGACCTGGATGTCTTGTCCAGTCAGTTATTTCTGGTGCTTTGACTAGCTGTGTGGTTTTCTGTGTTAAACAGTTCCCAATGCAAAAGGAAGTTTCTAGGTCTTGTGCTAAGAACTCTTCTAGACCCCGTGGGTATCGAAGGCAGTTTATCTGCCACTAAGATATCTCCACTTGCCTGAAAAAAGGCAAAATCCCTTGGCTGAAATGGTTAATGGACAGAAGAGAGAAAATTTGTCTCAATAGATTTTTCAATAGAAAGTCACCTTTAAAAATGTTTTATTGGGGCTGGAGAGGTGACTCAGGGGTTAAGCCTCTGCCTTGCAGGCGGAAGGTCCTGAGTTCGGATCCCAGATCCGCGTATAGACACCAGGCGGAAGCGGGGGCGGCCTGTGCTTCTGGTCCTGGTAGGGCGGAGCCTGTGAATCCCGGGGTAGAAGGAGGTGGAGGCATCCATGGTGGTTCCTGAATTCGTCCGTGGTTCTACACACACACAGACACACAGACACACAGACACACACACACACACACACACACACGTACACACGTACAATTGAATAAATAAAAAAAATTAAAAAAAATTTAAAAATGTTTTATTGGGGCTGGAGAGGTGGCTTAGGGGTTAAGCCTCTGCCTTGCAGGCAGAAGGTCCTGAGTTCGGATCCTAGACCCCACATATAGACGCCAGGTGGAAGCTGGGGCAGCCTGCATTTCCGGTCCTGGTAGGGCGGAGCCTGTGAATCCCGGGGCAGAGTAAACAAGGAGGAGGTGCAGGCGGTCCATGGTGGTTCCCGAATTCGTCTGTGGTTCTACACACACACACACACACACACACACACACACACACACACACACACGTGCACACACGCATACACGCACAATTGAATAAATAATGAAAAATGTTTTATCAACAGATATTAATTACACCTCGTAATGGTTTTATTTTTGACATTTCACACATGTGCATAATGTATTTCAATCACATTCATCCTCCCTCTGGCTCTCTGTGTGCTGGTCTAGTTCCTCTTTCTGACTAGTCCCCCTTTGGCTTGCGCATGCGTGTGTGTGTGATGTGCCTGTGGTATATGTGTGTATATATATGTGTGACATGCATATGTGTATGTATGTATGTGTGTGTGTGTGCATATGTCTTTGCGTGCATATACGTATCTCTGTGTAGTATATGTGTATGTGTGCTTATGGTATGTATATGTGCATGTGATGTGTATGTGCATATGTGTACATATGTGTGCATATGTCCATGTGTGATGCATGCTTGTGTGTGTATCATGTGTTTGTGCATATGTATCCATATGTGTATGTGTGTGTCTGAATGTGTGTGTATATATGTCTCTGTGTGTGTGTTTATGTGTGTGTGTGTGCATGGTATGTGTGATGTGTCTCTGTATGTGTGTGTGCTTATGTGCATGTGTGATGTGTGTATGTATGTATCTCTGTGTGTATATGTGTATGTGCACATGCATGGTGAGCATGTGTGTGTCCCTGGGAATATGTATGTAGTGTGCCGTGCAGAGGGGAGCTCTTCCAACTGTGAGCTCAGGTCTTTCAGAAAATCCGTGTATTTCCTGATTCTCATGAAATAAGGTGGAGTGAGGAGGCAAATGAGGAAATTCCCAAGTGGTTTAGCTTGGTGCTCGGGCCTGCGAGAGAGAGAGTTCAGTGTGTAAGGATGCCTGCATGCAAACCTGGAGACCTGAGTTCAATCCCTGGGAGCCCACATGGTGGAAAAAGAGAACTGACTTCTACCTGTGCACCATGACATGCATGTTCTCTCTCTCTCTCTCTCTCTCTCTCTCTCTCAGCATTCATGTACTCTGTCTCTCTCAAGCCAATGAATAAAATATTATTATTATTATTATTTTAAAACCTCTGCAATTATTAGTTTATTAGTATCATCCAGGACTCAGATGTTCTGTATTCTTCCTGAAATTACATCAACAAATGCAAATGAAAAGAATCCAAGTTAAAATTATATAACAAAACAGCACTCCACAAAAGCGTGTAAAATTACAAGAATGCTATTTTAAACACTGGCACTTTAAGAGAACGATAATCTCAAGAATCACAAAATTGCCAAATTGCTCCCTAGACTGCTAAGCAGATAAACATGACTAATGAATGAGTTTGGGTTTTATAAAGCAAATATACTGGGTAACTGGTGCTAAGTGCAAAGTTTCCTTCTTTCCTTTGACTTACGAAGGGACAAACCCCAATACAGGAAAATATACCCTATTTTAGTTTTAATGTGGTGAAATTTTAAACGCTGTCCCCAACCAATTAAACATACTTAGGAGTCTCCAGCTTCCTGAGCAATTCTTTAGATAATCGGGAAGGTAGGACAATCAGCGTGCCAGTCTTCTCCTGGGACCAGGTCAGAGGGTTTAAGATGGAGGCCTTGTATTTTAAGCTCACGCTTTTGGGGATACATTCTTGGGTCTTTAATGGGGGAACTGCAAAACACAACTACCATTACATAGTAATGGTAGTTGAAAAATATGGAGTCTCATGTAAGATTACCACCCACTTTTCTATAGTCCTTCAAGGACAGACTTTCAAATTGTTTGATTCTATAATCCCATGCTGTGACTAGAGCTGGTCACTCTTCACTTGCAAATACAAGTGGGCTATGTAAAAATCTCTCATCCAATGGATCAAGATTTTGAGTTTTGCTTATGGGTGAAAATGTTTCTCAAACTTTATTAATACCCCATTCCAATATGCGGGTGTGAAGACAAAGCATTTTATCAGCTAACTATATGAAAAGATAAATACTGCAATTGACCCAAAGTGGGCAAAAGTAAAAGACTGCTTTCCCCTCAAGAAGAAAATTTCAGACCTATGAAAAGACAACAATACTAATAAAAATTGTTTTACTTAGAAGCATTCAGATGTCAACAAACAGCTGCAATTTTTTTTTTTTGCAATTACAGAGTGGTATTCAGTTAACAGACAACAATTATTTCGTATAAGCTGCATCAGAGACAACTGAGATGAGAAAACTACCATCCCCAGATATACCCTCCCTCGCCCGGAAGTGTCCCCTAACTTACTCGTAGGAGCTTGTCCCAAGGTATTCATTTTTAGTCCATAGAAAACGGTATTCCACCCTGCAAGGGAAGAAGGAAAGAAACACACTGTGAACCATGGAAAAGCCTCTGGGCTCAAAGTGAGAGATTAATTCTGCCCTGGCCTCCCAGAGGCACTTTGGGTAAACTTGGAGCCAAAACCAGCTGACCTCCACATGACCTTCCAGCAGCCATTCCTGAGTATTGTGGGAGATTCATAACTTTTTTTTTCCCGTGGGACCCGGGATCCAAACTCAGGACCTTCTGCTTGTGAGACAGTCTTAACCCCTGAACCATCTCTCCAGCCCATATAACTTATTTATTATCTTTTTATCCTTTGAAGCTTTTATATACATAAGCAATGGATTTATATGTTTTCATTATAACTTTTATTTCCAACTCCTATACTTCAAAGATTTAGAAATTCCTTGTGTGGAAGATTGGAAATCTCTCTAGCAGTTACTTTTTAATATTTTATTTATTTATTTATTTACTATTTGAGAGAGATGTTGCCAAGTTTGCACACAGACCCACTGAGCACTCTCAACATCCCTCTTGCTATTTTTAAACATATAAAACAAAATGATATACCAACACGATGTTACTAAAGGATTATGAGTTTATTTAATGAATTTATTTCCTTAGTTCAGAATTTGTTTATGAATTTGCATGGACCCAAGTGCTTATATTTTTACACAGTTTCATATTTGTAGATATTATCTTTTTACTTCCAATCAGTGCTTCCTTAGACAATATACTTGTAAGTTCTCTGGGTGTTTGGTTAAAGAAAAATATTTATTCATCAATACCAAGGGATAGATTTGCCAAGTTTAATGCTCCTGGGTGACAGTGGGTATTTTTGTTCCTTTAAAATTTTGAGTGTGTGACAGTTTCAGGTTGTCAACTTGACATTTGTAAATTGAACTTCTGGGCACGTCTATGGGAAATTATTTAGCAGAGGCAAACCACTGAGCAAATCAGCAGGAGATTATCTAGTGAATGAGGGAAGACCCAGCCCACCGCAGATGGGCAGGCAGATAAAATGGAGAGAGGTGGTCTCTCAAATTCAGAAGCTCTTGCTCCTATCTGTATGCAGATACCCTGGGATGGAACCCTAGCTCAAGAAGAAAATGGAGGAGGAGATGGAGGAAGAAGAAAAGGTGATAGAAGAGGAAAAGGAGGAGGAGGAAGAGACAAAGGAGGAGGACCACCCAAGCATTCTACTCAATGGACCCATCTGCAGGAAATTCTTTCCCTATGAAAGACACCATACACATACACACACACACACACACACACACACACACACACACACACACACACACAAAACTGCAAAATTCCAGGTCGTTGTTCCATCAGATTCACAAATATCGACTCAGGGACACAAGACACATGAGGAAATAAAGAAGAGGGACAGTTCCATGAAAGAATGTAAGAATACGTATGGCAGTTATAGAGCAGCCATGCTGGGACGGTCTATGAACCTCTTCGGAGGTCATCCCCCAATGCCAGGATTACCCCCGAAAGAACACATGCTATTGATGTGGAGGAACTAACTGTAATCTTTTGCAGAGATAAAGTTGCCAACTTCCCCCAACCCTCTGTTCATGAGAGGATGTGGAAATTAGTCCTCCATTGTAGCTAAACACTAACCATCAAGTTGGCCACAAGATCAACAGGGTTGGGCCCCAAGGTGAACAGACCAATGAGATGTAGAGGACCAAAAGCTCCAATCAGGTTTGCCGACACTGGAGCTAACCAATGGGAAAAAGCCATTTTCCCCAGGCCTGACTAAGAGTATAAATACTCCAGATCTTGACAGCTATCTTTGGCTCCCTCACCCCTCATGGTACTACCACGTCTGGAGTAGTGAATTCTGTTTTTTCTCTCCTCTAATAAACTTTGCCTTATTCCTCTACATATGTTTTCTGGTTTCAATCTTCAACTCCAGAACACAAGATCCTGGACATATAAAGATCCCAGGAGAGTGATCTTGAAACAATACCGGGAGGTGCCTGGAAAGAAAATCAAAATCCTGATTGCCATGGAGCTCTGCAAGACTGGGGAGAGAACACAGCCCGATGGCTGAGCTGAATCAGGAAAACAGCCAGTAAGGAGACGTGAAACCAAAACCTACACATCCTACAGAAGAAAAGAGAAGACTTGATGCCGAAGCATTCGATGAATAAATTCAGAAAATATAATCGGGAGGCAAATGTGAGCAAAGAACAAAGATTTCTACTGTGAAAATGTCAATAATTAAACCCATTGTTGTACCCACCAAATAGTAGCCCTTGTGGATCCTTCTGTGTTCCTAGGAGCTTATAGGATTCCCCTCCTCCTTGGCTGGAATGTCAGGAGGGGGCTAGATTTTTTTTTCTTCCCTTGCTTGGAAGGTGAAGGCAGAAAGATCAGAAGTTCAAGTGCTCTACATGCAAAGTCCAAGACCAGCCTCAGATATATGAGACTTTGTCTCAAAAAAAAATGTTGGGCTGGAAAAATGTCTCAGTGGATAAAGTACTTGCTGTGCAGCGTGAAGACCTGAGTTCAAATCCCCAGAACCCAAGTAAGACCACCGGCTTCTACAATCACAATGTGTTTGTGGAGAGATGGGAGGAGGAGATGGAGGATTCCTGTAAGTTCATTGATCAGCAAACCTAGTGCCAAGTTCATGAGCAAGAGTCGCTGTCTTCTACACAGTGGAAGGCTATGGGCAGACGCCTTAGGGTGTTCTGATCGCCAAACACACACTGCGCCGAGAGACAGGGAGAGGGAGAGGGAAGTATTTGTCTTGGTTTATTATTATTATTATTATTATTATTATTATTTTGCCTCCAGCAATCACTGGCTTTGTGACCCAGGGAAAATGAGTCTGATCTTTTGTGACTCAGTTCCCCTCTTCTGTCAAAGGGGAGACCTTCCTGAGAAATGCTTTTCTTTTGGCCTCGACTGAGTGCTACTTCTGTAACCAAGCTTGCTCAGCTGCTGTGGGGGAAGCAAGGGCGAGGGGTCTGGGCTACTTGGGTGGAGACCCTGCAGGCAGAAGCCCCAGCTACAAAGACCAGAGCAGAAAGCAGAGAGGACTCCACTCCCCCAGAACCTCCCAGGAGCACAAACATTAACCGTGAAGATACCATCTTCACGAGGGTGTTTGTCACTTTTCTGTGACATTGAATTAGAGCCACTGAGAAACTGCGGAAAGAACTTGAGACTGCAGTTTAGAAAGACCAAGATTGCTGTTCTGGAAAAAAAAAAATCTATACCATCCTGACATTCCAGCAAAGAGGGGGAGGGGGGCGGGAACTTGACCTATAAGTTCCTAGGAACACAGAAGGATCCACGAGGGCTACTAGACAAGAGCCCAAAGAAAATTCTGGAGTTGGTTGCAGCTCAACACACACATGGGCCACCCAAGAAATGGACTTCATCCCTTCTGTGTTCAGCACAGAACCTGGGTACCTTCTAGGACATCAGTCCTGGAACTATAGTGTCTCTCTATGTCTCTGTCTCTCTGTCTCTCTCTCTCTCTCTCTCTCCTCTCTCTCTCTCTCTCTCTCTCTCTCTTTCTCTCTCTCTTCCTATACTTTTGACTCTCCTCTGTGCATCTATATGTATGTATGTGTCTTTCTGTCTCTGTGTGTCTCTAGCTACCTGAAACTGTCTAAATGCCCTGAGCAACACTACAACTCTACCAGTTTAATTTGAAATCTTGTTTGTCCCCTGATTAGCTGAGTGGTGTTAGCAAGCTATCTGTACAGTGAGTGTGTGTATCTCTCTCTCTCTCTCTCTCTCTCTCTCTTTCTGAATCTGTCTGTGTCTTCCTCTCTTTATATTTCTGTCTCTGTGCCTTTGTGTATCTCTTTCTGAATGTCTCTCCTCTGTGTGTCTCTCTAAATCTGTTTCTCTGTGTGTCTCTTTCTCTGTCTCTATCCCCCTGTGTCTCTCTTTGTGCGTGTGTCTCTGTCTCTCTCTGCCTGCCCCCCCATCTATCTGTGTGCACCCATATGCATATGCATAGTGTACTTTCACTCCCACTGTGTGGAGACCTGAAGACCCCTCAGGAATCCTTTGCCCAGAGCTATCCCCATCGTTCATCTTCCCACAACATTCGGTTCATCCTGGGCCTGTTGACCCCCGAGTGTCAGCAGCTCGCTTGGCTCCCCCTCCCAGCGCCTGGATGGTAACTGCCTTAAGCACCTTTGTTTTTTTGTTGTTTGTTTTTTTTTTAACTTGGATTCTGGGGATCAAACTCTGATCCTCAGATTCGCGAGACAAGCACTTCATCCATGGACCCAGACATCTCCCCAAGGCCCAATTAGCGATCCCTTACCTATGTTAAGGGAAAACACACACACATACACACACACACACACACACACACACACACACACACACACACACACGATGCTAGCCCAGACCTTGGAAACCCGGTGTCTGCAGAACTTGGCGCGGAGGTGGGCAGAATCTGTGCGGATCAATTGCAGTCTCCTGCTGCTGCGACCTAGCAGGGGCCCTGGGGACCCTGAGCGCAGGGTCTGTTCACCCCTTGCTGGGCGGTGACTAGAGCCAAGCGTCTGCCAGAACAGCCGCCCTGGCGGAGCTGCCCCTGGGTCGGAAACCAGCTCACAGGAGTCTGGAGCAAGGACCACGCTGTGTGGAGAGAATTCACTCCATCCAACTCTGCGCGGGGAGGTCGCCCCCCTCCCCCCGACTGTCGCGTGTCCCCGCAAGACCCTGTGTCCTGCTTGCAGCTCACACCTCTGCCACCCGGCTCTCCCCACACTCACCCCACAGAAGGAGCAGCCTGAGGACCCACATCGCGCCTTGGCGGGCACCCAGAGCCGGTCACTTCCCTTTAAAGGAGGCTCTGCTTGGGGACAGAGAAGGGGCGGAGCGAGCGTTGCTCAATGCTGTGGACTGTGCCTTGCATTCTGCTGAGTTGCAAGCAGAGGGGCAGCCTGGCGAACCCCTGCTATTCCCCTTAAATCGGCCCGGTGTTCCACTTCCCCCTCCCCACCCCCAGCCTCCTGCCTCCTTCCCTTCTCCGCTCTTCTCTTTTTTTTTTTTAACTATGCATATTAACAAATACTCTTTATTTTAAATTTTGCACATTGCACTTTAACATTGTGCCCAGACACTCCGCAAGTGGATGCCTACTTTGTAAAACCATATCTTCAGCTCATTGTCATTCTGTACAGAAGATTACCACATTACTTTCTGCCACTAACTTGCTTTAGTAAGTCTCACGGGACTTCTTTCACCTCTTATCACATCTCCTCCACCTTTTTCTCTCTCTCTCTTTCCTTCCTCCCTCACTTTCATTCTATTTTGTTCCTCTATGAACTTTTATCTCCCATCTCCTCTTTCTCTTCTCTTCTTCCTTCTCTTCCTCCTCTTCCTCTATCCATCTTGTCTACTTCTGTGTCTCCCCTCTTTCCCTTCCTATTTTACACTCTCCTTCTTTTTCCTCCCCCCCCCCCAATATCTTTCTCCTATTGCCTCCAAGAAATGACATTCCATCTCTTGCCCTCAACAAAGCAAATCTCAATGGTCTTTACAAAGCCTTTAAAAAAAAAAAAAAAATCTGGGGCCAGTGAGAGGGCTCAGAGAGTCAGGTGTCTGCATGCAAGTCTGGAGACCTGAGTTTGATTCCCAGATCCCCACATGGTAAGAGGAGAGAACTGACTTCTGGAAGTTGTCCTCTAATTTCCACACATCTGCCAGAGTATATATGCCTGCCTTCTCTAGATTTAAACTGAAAAAGTGTAACTCTGAGTACATCATTAAAAACCCTTATTATTACATAGTGACCATCCCAGCCCCCAGTGTAACACAGAGGGTTCCACAGCACCTCTCTAGACACACAGGGGTCTAGTAATATGAGCCAGGACCCCCTAGACGCAGACGCCAAGGATTCTAGTCCAAATATTCTATCCCAAAGTTGACCCTTCGGAAAAACACAGACAGGAAGTTTGGGAAGCAAGAGAGGGAAAGGAAAGAGACAAGCCTCATTTGCTACATCTGTAGCAAAACATTACATCTGTAGCAAAATTGCTACAGCTGTAGCAAAACCCCAGCAGCTTAGGAGAGAAATTTCCAGGCCGCCATCTCTCCTGAAAGGAGAGTCCTGGCAGCAGTAACCAGAAGGAAACTGATTATCCCGCATCCTCAGCAGGAGCAGAAAGCAATGGATGGACCTGTACTTACTCGCTCAGCCTCACCCTCTCCTGTTATTGAGCCCAGGACCACCACAAGCAGAGGGAATGCTACTGTCCACCCTGGGAGGCTTCTGCACACCTCAGCTAAAGGAATCCAGACCATCTCCTAAGCAGGCACTCACAGGCACCTGCCTCCCCCACCCCCACCCCCACCCCCAAGCAAAAGATCTCCCCAGAGCCCATGTAAAAATGCCTGAGTTCAATCCATGGAAGCCCACATGGTACATGTATCTCTCTCTCTCTCTCTCTCTCTCTCTCTCTCTCTCTCTCCCATAAATAAGTAAATAAATAAATAAATGTTTTAAATGCTGGGCAGATACGGCAGTGGCCTGCAATTCTGACCCTGAAAGACAGAGTCTGGGAAACCCAGAGTAAAGTAATAAGGAGGTAGAGCAATCTAGAGCAATTCCCAATGTCACACCAGCACTTCCACAGGCATGCACACTTGAGAACCTTCTTGTTCAGAGGAGAAAGAGCAAGGAAAAAGGTTAAAAGAAAAGAGACAGAGAGAAAAAGGATAAAAAGAAGAAAAGAGAGAGAGAAAGAGAAAAGAAAAAAGAGAAGAGAAAAGAAAAGAAAAGATAGATCATGGTTCTCTAGATGAGCATTCCACTTGTCAGAGTTAAAAAAAAGAAAAGAAACTTGGTTTGATGTTCTTCCTTTTATGCTACACAATGCAAAATCTCTCCCCTTTTCTTTACGTCAAAACCTCAATGTTCAGAGAAGCTTCTTTCTGCAGCGGTCAGCAAAGACTCATCAAAGATCAAAGTCCTGAAGGAAAGTGACTGACTGCGAAAGGTCCAGCCCTAAATGAGACCTGGGCATCCATCACCTGCAAGACTTGGAGAACATGGAGGAAGAGAGGGCGGAAAGACAGTAAGAGCCAGGAGAGATGGGGCAGAGCACTGTGGAGCTTTCTTTTGGCTTGACTTGACTCCTCCTCTCTCAGCAGTTGTGGTTTACATGCACAACACCTGAACCAAGTCAGCCCGTCAACATCCCACTGCAGAGGGGCAGACCTCCCGAGGCCTCTCCCATCCCTAAGGCTCTGTAATGGTTGCTGGGAGAAGAGAGCACAATTTCTTCAGTGTCACAGCCACTGGTAAGGCCCATGTTAACTACCAAACACTTGAACTCTCTTCTCTAGTTCTTGTTAAATGTAACTAAGAATGTATATCCAAGAGGCTGAGAATCAAAACTGGTTTTAACCAATGTCCACAGGGGACAGGACCAGGGGGAGATGGCTCAAGGGGTTAAAGCCTCTGCCTCGAAAGCAAAAGGACCTGAGTTCAGATCCCCGGATCCCACATAATAAGCACTGGACAGAAATGGTAATAGCCTTCAATTCTGACTCTGGAAGGTGGAGCCTGGGAAACCCCAAAGCAAAACAATAAGGAAGTAGAAGCAATCCAGAGTGATTCCCAGTGTCACCCTTGAGCTTCCCACAGGCACCCAGTGCTCTCTGGTATAAACACACACCTACACACACACACACACACACACACACACAAATAGTAATAGAAGATTCCCCACAGCTGGTGAACTCAGAAGAGGTGACTAAGACCATCCAAGCTGAACTGCAGAGACTCTAATGAGGTAAGAACGAGGACAAGAAAGAGAAGATTGGAGCCAAAGAAATAAACAATTCTAGCCAGGCATGTGCACAAGCCTGTCCCTGATGACTCTCTCAGCAAAGAAGAAAACACAAGATGTCATCATTTGGAGAAGTCAGCTTAGAGGAGCTCCTGATATCTCAGCAGGAAGCAGAAAAGAACTTGGGGAGGTCCCAGGGGACACCCCACTTAAATTGATCATGTCCCTCTGAACCAGTAAGAGATGAACCAGTTGAGAACTGAGCTTTTAGGCACACCTGTGAGTAATTATTTGCCAAAGGCGAATCAGCAGATGACCTCACTGATGTAGGAAGACCCAGCCCACAGTGGGTGCCGCCATTCCCACCCCCCAAGGTAGGCAAGATAGAGAAGTGGTTTTAGAAACTGCAGTCCGGCAAACTTGAAAGAACGCCCCTGAATCAGCTCTTTCTGTGGATGTGGTGCAGCGAGTTCCCTCCCCCACCCCAGCCTGATGTTGGCATGAGCTCTCCTGACATAATCATGGAAAGTAATCAGCACTGTCAGTCAAGAATAAGCCCCTTGATCTCCTGGGTTGTTTGGGTCCTGTGTTCATTCAGCAGCAAGGAGCTAAAGCTAAGGCACCTCCTGACACTACAGGGGGTTCGGGAACTATGTGGTCCCCCTGCACTCACCATTTTGATCTCACTGCTGCATGTACACCCCAAAATTTGAAAAATCTCATGTAATGGGCACTGTGGGTCTTCCATCCAGCCACCCTGCACCCTGGTGACCCCCCCTCCCCTCGTGACTCTGAGCATTGCCCGCCACAGCTCTTGCTTCCCCCTTTGCCCCGAGCACCCCTGAGCCAGGCAGTGTGCAAAGCACAGGAGCACCTGGTGGCCTGGGTCTGCAGGTCAGAGGGGCGCAAACCTCCAGGTCCTTATGTGACCTGAGTTTCGAGGTGACACACAGCACACAGAGACGCACACAGCACACAGAATACATATATACACACATCACACCGCACACAGAAAGATATGCATACTCACACAACACACATCACATCACACATAGAGACACATGCATACACACACCATACCACACACAGAAACACATGCATATGCACACAGCACACGATACACACAGCACACCATGCACAGAGACACATGCATACACACACGCCACACACAAAAACACATGCATACACAAAGAGACACACACAGACATACATACATACACACACATAGCACGCATACACACATGAAAACATACATAAAGACACACACTCCCACCATACATAGGCACAAGATGTACACAGCACACACACACACAACACCCTCAGCCCAGACTCTGCACCAAGCAATCTCGTAGCCCCATGTGTGGAGCAACTGTTCACTCAGAGTGCCTGTGTGTGTCCATCCATGTAAATTCCTCCTCCTCCTGGCTCTGTCCTGTAGTGATGCTCTCAGAAAACAGGGAGGAGGGGGTGGGGCTCACTCACTCTTGGGAAGCTCTGAATTAAAACATGCCTTCCTGGGAGGGGGGGAGACATGCAGTCCTAGGGGAGATATTCCCTGGGAGGGGGGTGATATTCTGCCCACCAGGCAGAGAACAAGCCCCAAATCTCAGGAGATTCCTGAAACTTACAAGATTCAGGAAGCCCCTCAAGGTCTTATGAGCAGAAAGGACAGTTGGAAAGAAGGAAGGAGAGAAGGAGGGGGGTAGACAGACAGAGAGAGACAGAGAGAAAGAGAGAGGAGATTCTCCAATCTGCCTGTTGCCTGTCCCAGGAAGCTCAAGGATTTCACCTTCTGCGGGTCACCACCCAAGCTGGGGTGGTCTCCTTCACCCACGCCCCTGTAAAGAATCCCAACCAACTTACCAGTTTACTAAGCTATGCTTGGGTGGAATCGGTGCACTGGTGCCTCTCTGGGGTGGATGTCCACAGATCACCAGGAAAAATCACACCAACAGCGCAAACAGTTTGCATTCAATCTCCAAGAATCCACAGAGTAGAAGAAGAGAACCAACCTCTGAAAGTTGTCCTCTGACCCCTTCACATGTGCCATGGTATGCATATTCTCTCTCTCTCTCTCTCTCTCTCTCTCTCTCTCTCTCTCTCTCTCTCTCTCTCTCTCTCTCCTCCCTCTCTCTCTCCTATAAATAAAACATTAAAAATAAGTGACTAAATAAAGGGATTGCATTTTGCATGCTGCTATATAAAATGATTAAATTAGTTGAGTGTGCATGCCATGTGAAAACAGCCAAATTTGTGCAGGGTATGTTTGTGGGGGTTTTGTTTTTCAGTTTTAATTGAACACATAAAAACTCATGCATATCCGTTCCACAGGCATCAAATTGTTTCATGGCACACCGTGCATCAGAGACCTCAAGACGTGTGTCTTCATGAAAACATGATATCATGCAGCGTGGAAACAAAAAGAAGGTGCATCGTTCACTTCCCCAAAAACTAAAATAAAACAAAGGGTTGGGTAAGCGCTGAGGGCTGTGGAGATGGCTCCATGGGAAGGTGTTGGCTTTGCCAGCAAAAGCATCAGAGTTTGGATACCACGGAGAAACACCTGTCACTCCAAGCCTGAAAAGCGGAGCCTGGGTCCCCCAGAGCAAGCTGGCCAGCCAGAATGTAGTGTGAGCTCTGAGCATGGAGACTCCAGAAAGACAGGAAGGTCAGAAGTGGGAAGGAGTTTGGGGGGGGGGGGTCAGTGAGATGGGGCAGAGATCAGAGATGAATGAAATTCATTGTGTTCGTGTATGAAGCTGTCAAAGAACTATTTTTTAAAAAATCAGAAGGTGGGAGAGCAATCGATGTTCACCCGTGGATCCTTGCCGCGTCCTAATCCGACCAGTCTGATAGACTAGGTCTCAGTTTGGATAGATGGATTCAAAGAAACAATTTCTGGAAAAAGGACGTGGCATTATTTGATATAAATAAGTAAAATATGGAAATTGTATCTCTGCCCAGTTGGTGGCCTGAAGCCTGCTCTCTGGGGAATGTCACAGTAATGCCCATGGGCAGGTGCTGGGATTTCCTCCCTAGATAACTTAAGTTTTGTCTCTGGCAGGAGGAATTCTTCTGGGAATTGGGTGTGCCTTCTATCTGTTTTTTGTGACTAGTTTTCTGCTCTCTGATCTAGAGAAAAAGCTTGCTTTTAACTTTAAATTAAATTGCAACTGGAGATTTTAGGTTACACAAAGTAAGTAGACTTGTTAGCCAGAATGTATACACTGATTTTAAAGAAATTACAGAGCAACTTCAAGAGTCTTAAAACATAGGTGAGTAAAATTCCCACCTATGAACTAACTCAGAAATTCCAGAAGTATGAGACTATGCTATCTGTTCACTAGAACTTTAAAAGGAACCGTGATACCCTTCTTACCCTGGCTGAAGGCCAAGGAAGAGACCATCATGCCAGAAAGTCTAGACGCCAAGACTGTCCACTGGAGATGGTATTTGCAATCCAAACTGGGAGTATCCATGTCGGTAGCAAAGGGGGCCATGTCTTCCCTTTCCCAAACAGCACTCTTATGGGAAATCACAGAGATGGACCATCTGAGTGCACCCCCACCAATTATCGCCTCTGCCCGAAAAAGACACCCTTGGCGATATGAGGCCTGACAGAATGGACCCCAGGTTTGGAGAATGCGTGGTTCACGGATGGGTCATCAACAACTGATGGCAATATACTTCTGGAATTCCTCAAAGGAGGACATAAGCAACCTTACTATTAAAGGAGTGGACGGACGCTATCATAGGAGGAATTATTCTTTTAATAATTATATTGCTTAAGTGTTTCCTTCAGCACATCTCTCAGCAGTGCTCCATCAACAAGACCATGTTAAAGGGGCTTAGAACAATGACAACTATGTGGGCTCAGCCCCATGGCTATCCGGTGAAGCATTATAGATTAGATAGAATGGGAAATACTGGGAGAATAGTTTTGCTAAGTACCTCTACCCTCCAACAATGGGTTGGGTTCTTGAAAAAATGTCCTTCCTGAAGGTGATTTCTGCTGGAGAATACGTGTCTTTACCCCAAATTTTTCTGTATAAAAGCTGTCACAAAAGTTTCAGTAAACGAAGAGACTGTAGGAATGAAAGGAACCTTTATCAATATAATAAAAGCTGTATACAACAAGCCCACAGCAAGGATTATGCTCAATGGGGAACAATTGGAAGCATTCCCACTTCGATCAGGAACTAGACAAGGCTGTCCACTCTCACCACTTCTATTCAATATTGTACTTGAAGTCTTAGCTGAAGCCATAAGACAAGAAAGGGACATAAGAGGGATTCAAATCGGCAAGGAAGAAGTCAAGCTATCCCTATTTGCAGATGACATGATCTTATACCTGAGTGATCCCAAAAACTCCACGAGGAAGCTCCTGGAACTAATTGAGAAGTTCAGCAGGGTGGCAGGATACAAAATAAATGTGCAAAAATCAGAGGCCTTCCTATATGCCCAGAATGAAAGAAGTAAAAAGGCCTTGAGAGAAACAATCCCATTTAATATAGCCCCTAAAAAAATGAAATACCTTGGTATAAACCTAACCAAGGAGGTAAAAGACCTTTACAATGAAAACTTTAAAACCCTAAAGAAAGAAATAGCAGAAGACACCAGAAGGTGGAAAGACCTCCCATGTTCCTGGATTGGTAGAATCAACATTGTAAAAATGACCATCCTACCAAAGGCAATATACAAATTCAATGCTATACCAATTAAAATCCCAAAGCAATTCTTTAAAGAAGTTGACCAAATAATCTCAAAATTAATATGGAGGCACAAAAGACCCAGGATAGCAAAGACTATCCTGAGTAACAAAAACACTGCTGGAGGTATTACCATACCAAACCTTAGTCTATACTACAAATCCATAGTTATAAAAACTGCCTGGTACTGGCTCCAAAATAGACACACAGATCAATGGATAAGGGTTGAAGACCCAGATATGAGCCCACAAAAATACAGCCATTTGGTCTTTGACAAAGGGGCCCAAAGAATCCAATGGAAAAAGAACAGCATCTCCAACAAATGGTGCTGGCAAAACTGGATCTCCACATGCAGAAGATTAAAGCTGGACCCATACTTGTCACCATGTACAAGACTTAATTCCAAATGGATCAAGGAACTTCCTCGAGCTGATTGGGCTAGGCCAGCATTTCCTAAACAGACATCCAATGGCACAGTCACTGCTACCAACTCTCAACAGTTGGGATCTTGTGAAATTAAAGAGCTTCTGTTCAGATAAACAGATTGTAACACGAGCTCAAAGGCAACCCACAGAATGGGAGAAAATCTTCACTAACCACATATCTGACAGAGCTCTACTGTCCAGAGTGCACAAAGAACTTAGAAAACTAAACTCCAAGGAAAACAATGGCCCAATTAAAAAATAGGCCCTGGAACTTAAAAGAAACTTTACCAGGGATGAAATTAAAATGTCTAACAAATATCTTAAAAAATGCTCCACTTCCTTAGCCATCAGGGAAATGCAAATCAAAACTTCCCTGAGATATCATCTCACCCCAGTCAGGATGGCAAAAATTCACAATACAAACAACGACAAATGCTGGAGAGGATGTGGAGAGAGGGGAACTCTCCTACATTGCTGGTGGGAATGCAGGCTCATACAGCCACTCTGGTGAGCCGTCTGGAGATTCTTAAAGAAATTAAAGATTGAAATGCCATATGACCCTGCTATCCCACTTTTGGGAATAACCCCCCATGCAGCAGAGGTTCACCTCGATAGCACAAGCTCGACCATGTTCATAGCAGCACTGTTTACAATAGCAAAGTCATGGAATCAACCTAAATGTCCAACAGTTGACGAGTGGATAAGGAAACTGTGGTACATCTATACAATGGAGTACTACTCAGCCATCAAAAATGATGAATTACTGGAATTTGCTGGGAAATGGATGTCATTAGAAACAATTATATTAAGTGAAGTAACCCAAACCCAGAAAATTAAGCACCGTATGTACTCCCTAATAGGTGGCTCCTAGTACCAAACTCACCCAGCCCACATTGAGACACTCAAAAGTAAACCTATGTAACACAGTAATTGCAAGGATTATGAACAAGAGAGATGAGGTAGGAGGGCCACACCAGAAACAAGGAGAGAGGGGACCATGTTACAGCAGAGAAAATAGGCCTCCATCAAGGTCTGCAAGTAAGTAATGAGAAACCTGGTTAAGTTCACAGATGTTCTTTCCTGATCTCACCAGAAGGGGAGGGCATATAGTCTGGCAGATAAAAAGTAATCATTTTGCAAATGGGTGATGGACCCCTCCCTCACTGAGGTTTCCTACTCTTATTACATCTACCCTTGAATGTGCTATTATAACAAGACTCCAGTTTAACAGCTTTTTGTCTCTGGCCAGGGGGTGACATACAGTGCCCAGCAGGATGGCGTGAAGGGCATTGCAGGAGCAGCAAAACTGCAAAAGAAAATCAACAAACCACAATCCAGAACTTCAGAGACTCTATATCAATCACATAGAACTAGGCCAGCCTAATCTCTCCCCATCCTGGAGCTCAGGGACATTTGCGGAAGAGGGGGCGGTAAGACTGTAAGAGCAAAAGGATGGGAGGAGCAACAATTTGCAAGATTCTCAACAATAGTTGGGGCCAAAGCAATCATAATGGGACTTTGCATGCCCTGCGCAATGTCCAGTGCACTGTTGCCCTCATAAAGTCTAGCATCTGTTAAGGGCACCAAGATCCCTGGAGGCAAGGGATTGACAGCCATAGTAGTGCTCCTATGCTTAAGGGGAACAAGAGAAAGGGCTTATGGAAATGCCACTGGGTCCTTATATGTCATCGGAGAGGAGGACCCAGTGGAGAGTCAGGCATACACAATAAAGGACTCTCTGGGAATTGGGGGGGAGGCACTGGGAGATGGGGAGGGAGAGGAGGGGGAGGAGGGGGTTCGGGGGGAGGAGGGGGGAGGGAGGGAGCTGGTAAAAAATTTTATAATGTATAATTAAATTTTTAATAAAAAAAAAAGTTTCAGTAAACGGGTCCAGATTCACTCAGCTTAGAGAGTTGTATGTTTCTGTTCTCCACCTGATCCGAGGGAGCCCTGGTCTCAAGGCCGCGGCTCTGGCCTGCAGCAGGCCCTGATGTCACACATGTGAACTCACGTGCACATTCATTCATGTACACTTGTGCTCAGCCACCACACACACACACACACACACACATATGCATGCACACAATCATGCACATGCATGCAAACACACATACTTGTGTTCAGTCACATGAAGACATAAATGCACACACACCACACACCCCACGCTCACCTCCACAGATGTACATGCATGCAAACACATCATGCACATATACACCACACACAGCACACACCCCGTGTACACACCCATATACATATGTGCATGAAAACACATGCGTGCACACACACACCACAAACATACCACAGACACACATGCAACATGCACACACATGTACCACACACACCACATGCCCATGTACAGGACATGTGTGCATGACACGTATGTATGTATACAAACACACTGTGTACACACTTATACCACGAGCACACATGCGCATGTGAAAAAGAAGAGCTGGCACTACCCCTATTTCCTGACTGAACCTGGCTGAGAAAAAACTCAGTCAATGGCTGCAGCTCAGTGTCTCGCACGAAGCCTAAGTTCCATCCCCAGCATCACATGACCCAGAGGTGGTGGAGCTTGACTGTCATCCCAGCACTCAGGAGGAGACAAGAGGGTTAGGAGTTCAAGGTCATCCTCAGCGACACAAGGAGTTCGAAGTCAGCATGGGCTCCATGGGACCTTCAGGAAGGAAACAGAGAGGGAGGAAGGAAAGGAAAGAAGGAAAGAGGAAGGGAGGAAAGGAGGGAGGGAGGGAGCAGAGAGGGAAAGAGGGAAGGAAAGAAGGAAGGAGGGAAGGAGGGAAGGAGGGAGGGAAGGAAGGCCTTGAAGTCCTTCCCCAGCATGTGCTCAGAGCTCGGCCACAGCCCTCAGAGCCTGGAGAGTGGCATCCCTGCCCTTGCACACTCATGGATCTGGCAGTACCCACAGTGGCCCCAGTCCATGGCAGACCTGGCAGTGTGAACAGAGCAATATGTAAACAAGTGTCCAACATTCATGTCCCAGCCAAGCACATCATGGGCCCCTGACATGGAGCCTCTTATACCTTCAGTGTTGTCTTTTGAAAACAAAGTACGAAACACAGGTGTTCAGACGACCACTTCAGGGTAGGGCATGGGATTAGGCCTTGGGGTCGGTACCCCAGATAGGGTTTCAATGACAGAACACGAAGTATGATGGATACCACCGAAGCCCAACCTGGTGATCACTGAACTGACAGAGGTTCCCATGTTGCCTTTGTCTTATAGGAAAATCGATGACAAACAACTTAAGGAAACAAGGAGTTCCACTTTCTCGCACAACGGTCTGGTTACAGTTCTTAGTCCAGCTGGGCAGGAGAGTCCACACCAACACCAGGAGTCAAGGGAACTGGGCTCACCATAGCCACAGGATTGCTGAGAGAGGCGCAAACCTCACTCGTGGGCCAACAAGTCTGTCAAAGCATGTTACAGAATGGCAAAGTACTGAATGAACCTGCTCCCTCCATCTTGCCCACCTGCCCAGGGAGTCATCCCACCCACCCTGGGCTGGGTCTTTCTTCCCTCATCCACTAGGCAATCTCCTGCAAGCTTGCTCATGGCTTGCCTTAACGACTGATTCTGCCAAGATCTGCCCAGAGCTCAGTCTTGTGTTGCAATTAAGGGAGAGTCCCACGCAGCGAAGCCAGAGCCCCAAGTGATCCCAGCCCCCTCTGTCTCTGAAGGAGCTCTAGCAGACTGCAGGTAGTTTGTTCACAGGAAAACACCTGCGGCAGTTTCTCTCTCTGGTGTGTGAGATGACACTCAGGCTCAAGCAACTTAAGGGGAGAAAAGGGAGATTTATTTGGCTTCCGGTTCCAGAGGAGAGACACAGTCCTTCGTGGCGGGAAAGGCATGGCTGCGGGCGGCTCAGGTCACTGCAGACATCTTGGAGACAGAGAGCCAGCAGCAGATTGCAAGCAGATCACTAACAGAAGCAGGGTGGGGCCAATCCACCTCAAGGCCTTCCCCCTGTGACATCACTTCTTCCAGCAAGGCTGTACCTCCTTAAAGGGGCTATGATCCTCCCAAGCATTAACCACAGCTAAGGAGGTGAAACACAGAAAGGAGCTCGTGGTGGACAAATTCACATTCACACCCTGACAGGGCCAACTTGGGCTCCACAGCCAGACACTATTGACAGGGTGGACAAGGGGCATTGCGTTCTGTGAGCTCAGACCACCAGCTTTTCAGATAGAATTAGTTATACCATGTCAGCTCCAAAAGGCCACAGAACAAGAGAGGGGAAGAGAAAGGAATTATTTGCTCCTTAGTTCTGAAGGGCAGATGTGTAAAAATCAAGGCGTGGGCAGGATCCATCTCTCCTGAGTCCTTTTTTCCTGTGTGACAGATGGAAATGCCCAGATGCAAAAAAAAACACCTGAAGAAAGAACTCAAGGAAAGGAAAAGTTTCAATTAGGGAGGAGTCCATCATGACCCCTGGGAAAGAGAGACAGAAAGAGACAGAAAGAGAGAAGGAGACAGAGAGACAGAGACAAAGAGAGACAGAGAAAGAGAGACAAAGAGACACAGAGAGATAGAAAGATAAAGGGAGACACAGGGAAAGACAGAGGGACAAAGACACAGAGAGACAGAGAGACACAGAAAGAGATAGAGATACAGGACAGCACTGTGCACATGCAGGGTGTGTCTTCCCTCACCCACCCCAGACACGCCCAAGAAGCCTGCTTTGCCAGTCTCCTAGGCACTCCTTGGTCCAATCCCCCACCCCTGTTTCTCCGTGTGTCCCCAGAGGGCCGACCCTCTGTGCATGCGCAGGTCATGAAACCTTCCAATAGGAATAAATATTTGAAGTTGGGTGGGGTAGAGAGTAGGGGGCAGTAGTCGGGGGTGGTGGGAGAAGGAGGAGGCGGCGAATAACTTATAAATGGCGCCCAAGCAAGACCCGAAACCTAAATTTCAGGAGAGTGAGCGAGTGCTGTGCTTTCATGGGCCTCTGCTTTATGAAGCGAAGTGTGTAAAAGTTGCCATAAAGGACAAACAAGTGAAATACTTCATACATTACAGCGGTTGGAATAAAAATTGGGATGAATGGGTTCCAGAAAGCAGAGTGCTCAAATACGTGGACACCAATCTGCAGAAACAGCAGGAACTTCAAAAGGCCAATCAGGAACAGTATGCAGAGGGCAGGATGAGAGGGGCAGCTCCAGGAAAGAAGACTTCTGGTCTGCAGCAGAAAAATGAAGTGAAAACAAAGAAGAAAAAGCAGAAAACACCTGGAAATGGAGATGGTGGCAGCACCAGTGAGACACCTCAGCCTCCTCGGAAGAAAAGGGCCCGGGTGGATCCCACAGTTGAAAATGAAGAAACATTTATGAACAGAGTTGAAATTAAAGTAAAAATCCCCGAAGAGCTGAAGCCATGGCTTGTTGATGACTGGGACTTGATTACCAGACAAAAGCAGCTGTTTTATCTTCCTGCCAAAAAGAATGTGGATTCCATTCTGGAGGATTATGCAAATTATAAGAAATCTCGAGGAAACACAGATAATAAGGAGTATGCTGTTAATGAAGTTGTGGCGGGGATCAAAGAGTACTTCAATGTGATGCTGGGCACTCAGCTACTCTACAAATTTGAGAGAACACAGTATGCGGAGATTCTTGCAGATCACCCTGATGCGCCCATGTCCCAGGTGTATGGAGCACCACATTTACTGAGGTTATTTGTACGAATTGGAGCGATGCTGGCCTATACACCTCTGGATGAAAAAAGCCTTGCTTTGTTACTGAATTATCTTCACGACTTCCTCAAGTACCTGGCAAAGAATTCCGCAACTCTGTTTAGTGCCAGCGATTATGAAGTGGCCCCCCCTGAGTACCATCGGAAAGCCGTGTGAGGGCTGCTTCCGTTCACCCGTGTTTGGATCTCTGTAAACTCACTTCGGTTCCTAGTCCTTCTCTTGTACAACTGATGTACTTTGAAGATGTTAGTGTATAACAGAATTGATGTTTGTTTTCTGTTTGATTTAAACAGAGAAAATAAAAGGAGTTTGCTCCTTTTTTCTTTTTCCTTTTTTTTTTTTTCATTTCAAAGTTTCTGCCAGTTTATTCAATGACAGACAACAGAGAGACATGCTGTAGAGTGTTTTATTGCCTAGTTGACAAAGCTGCTTTTGAATGCTGGTGGTTCTATTCCTTTGACACTACACACTTTTATATGTGTTAATGCTATATGACAAAATGCTCTGATTCCTAGTGCCAAAGGTTCAATTCAGTGTATATAAGTGAACAATCACCCATTGTGCTCTTCTTTTTTTTTAAATGATGCTTAAAGAGCCCATCCTTTGCAAGTCATCCATGTTGTTCCTTAGGCATTTTATCTTTGCTTACATTGTTGAAGAATGGTGACTCGTTTCATGGTTTTTGTATTTGTGCCTAATGCACGTTTTTAACATGATAGACGCAATGCATTGTGTAGCTACAATTTTATGGAAAAGTCAATCTTGAAGGAGTTGTTTTTCAGATCTTCAATAAATTTTTTTCTTTAAATTTCAAAAAAAAAAAAAGGAATAAATACTTGACAGCAAACACTCATCACTACCCCTTCGATAAAGGCAGTGCTTGGCCCACAACCAAGAAGCATCTGCAATGCACAATGTGCAACACACAGAACCACGGCAGGCCTGGGTGCAGAGAATCACACACCCCCCAATCCCGAGGCTCCCTTACGAAGGAAAGAGCCATGAGAACTTCACAGCCTGAGGGTGGGAGGTGGGGAGGGGCTGCGGAACCCCAGTGTTAGGGATGGGTGTCAGAGAAGGGGAAGAGCTCCTTAACCGAATAGACCGCCCACCAGTGGGCCATTCATATCTCAACAGGTACCCGGCATTTGCCAATGCAGATGTCCCAAAAGGGGCCCAACCAAAGGAGGGAGGGACAATTTCTTCAGGACTGTAGCCACGGGTAAGTTGCACCTGTCTTGCAAATGATGATAATGAAACTCACTGGATGCTCAAAGCAGGCGCGGGATGAAAGGGAGAGGTGTTAAGAAGAGGAAGGGGGGGACAAGAGAGGTTCTGGGGGGCCAGAATTTTGGAACACATTGCATATGCTTTTGGCAATGTCATAAGGAAGGCCTTTATTGTGAGCAATTAATATATACTCAGAAAAAATCCACCACTAATAAAATAAACAAGTAAATACTCCAGAAGAGGAGGAGAAAGAGGAGGAAGGGGAGGAAGAGGAGGAGGAGGAGAAGGAGGACCGGTAAAATAAGATGCCTGTTCACACACAAAAAAAAAAAAGAAGAGGAGGAGAAAGGGGATGAGGAGGAAGAGAACAGAGGGAGAGAAAAAGAGGAAGAAGCAGGAGGAAGAGAAGAAGAAGGAAGAAGAGGAAGAGGATGAGGAGGGGGAGACAGAGGAGGAGAGGGAGGAAGGGGAGGGAAGCCCAGCCTTTGAAGGACAGCCAAGTCACCACATGTGCTAGGAACACCTGGGCAAAAGGAAAGGGTGGGACATTCATGACAAAGAGGGACCAGGACCCCCCGGGGGGGGGGCACTTCTAAGAGACCATAGGCTGGGTGATGGTCCTCTACCAATTCCTGAACAATGGGGGGGGGAGAAGACTTTGTTTAGTACCACATCGTCATGGCAACAGGAAACTCAGAAAGCAGAAGTTTCCAAATCCTGTTTATCACAGCTCAAGGCCAGTGGCTGTGACCCAGGAAGGATGAAGGCTTCTAAGAATGAGCTACGGGAGAAGAAAACTTGGGGGGAGGGGCATGACACAGGCGTGCACCCCCAGACCTGATATCTGCAGTGCTGGGGAGGGAATGAGCCCAGGGCTGCCTCCTGTGTGCTAGACGAGCATTCCCTCTCTCTCTTTCTCTCTCAAATAACCCTACTCCCTGTTCTAATATCTTTCTTCTCTATAGCTCAGGCTTCCGGGTCTTGAGATTTACACACACACACACACACACACACACACATACACATACACAAGCAGCTCAGATCCCTCCTGGGACAACTGCCTGAGACCCTGTACAGGTGGGGAAAACAATCTTGCTACTCTGTATCTCCTAGCACTTTGTATCTTCCCCGTCTAGGTTTCTCTGCAACATTGTAATACTATGATACCACTGAGAGCCTCCCCCCCCCCCAGGACCAACGGAGCTCGACTTCATTATGACATGCAACGTTATTTTCTCTGTGTGCCAGTTAGATACCGGAATCAACGGGACCGTTGAAAGCTGAGCTCTGGGCACATCTGAGAAGAATTAGTAGTTAAGGCAAGCCCGAGCAAGCCTACAGGAGACTTGCCTGATTGATGTGGGAAGACCCCGCCCATAGTGGGTGGGATGGTTCCCTGGGCAGGTGGATAAGATACAGGGAGCTGGTTCAGTTCTTGGGCATCCTTCGGCAGACTTGGGCAGACTTTCAGCCTGGCAGTGTGAGGTTTGTCCCTCTCTCAGCAATCCTATGGATCTGGTATTGGTGTGCACTCTGCTGGACTTGGAATTGTAATTGCGTCTCCTACTGCCTAAAGAAGCAGGCTGTCGTTGCAATGTCATTTATGACCACTAGGTGGCAACATGCAGCTTCCAATGAGAGCCGCAAGCTCAAAATACTGAGAAAGAAACAGCATTCGGGATTTCTTTTTTTTTTTTTTTTTTTTTTTTTTTTATAAGGAATTCTTTTTTTTTTTTTTTTTTCGCTCATACAAACTTAACAGGTACACCGGTCCCCTCCCTCCCTCCATCTCCCCCTGACCCCCTTGCTCCCCCCTCCCCTTTCCCCTCCCTCCCCATGCCCCACTGCCTCCCCCCCCAATCCTCAGAGCATCCTTTACTGTGCATGCCAAACTCTCCTCTGGGTCCTCCTCTCCAATGAGGTGCAGGGACCCAGGGGCATATCCCAGAACCCTTTGCTGTGTTCCCCTTAAGCTTAGGGAATTTCTGAAGTCCAGTTTGGTGGAGTGAAGCGGCCCCAGATGATATGTTGGAAAACCCAACTCTCCTAGGCCTCACTTCACTACCTGGAATTCCACCAAGAGAGAGGCATTCATTTGACCAAAAGAATTTCTTGTCATCGATCATCTAATGGAAAGCAGTAACATTCTCTCTCTACCTGCCAATTGCAATCGACATTATCAGAGACTTGGCATTGGACAGTGTTATTTTACTTAATCACTGAGAACTGACTGGAGAGATGGCTCAGGGGTTAAGACTCTTCCTCACAAGTAGAAGGACCTGAGTTCAGATCCTAGGTCCCAGCCAAGAAAGGATGAATTCAGACACATTCACTCTCCGGGCTGGTCTACAAGGAGCGTGCTAAACACTCATTATTCGTTTTTAAAAATAGAGAGCTGGACACGAAGCACCCGCCGTGTGCGCAGCCAACACCACACGATGCTCGGGGGAGAAGCCAGAAGCCAGGCGACACCTCCGGAGCGCCGCACACCCCTTCCAGCCCCAGGACTGGCTGGGGCTTCTGGCCTGACTCGCTCTCCAGCCCCCCGCACCCCTGGCACCAGGAACCCAGCACCACGCGCGGCTCAAGAGTAGGGACAGCCATGACAGCTCGAGTCTGCCCGGAGCGCGCGCGACCGTTACTCCGCGCAGCCTTTCTCGGCAGGCTGCTGCTTATCGTGTGAATAAAAACTATGGAACAGGGCCGGGGAGATGGCTGGGGCAAAGACGCTGCGTGGCAAGCAGAAGGACCCGAGTTTGGATCCTGGAGCCCGTATGAAAACACCAGGCGGAGATGGCAGCGGCCGGCACTTCCGGCTCGAGCATCGTCCCTGGGCGCTCCTATGCATCCCTGCTTCCAGTGAAGCCAGCGTCCCGCCCGACACCCCATCTGTGCAGCTCTTCTGTGCCAATCACGCCCTGCCAAACACACGCTCACTGATCTTCATCTTTCTTTCCCCTAGCGCCTGGCGTTCACCCTACCAGATAAAAGATGTTCCGTAAACGTACAAAATGGGTCCCAAGCCCCGCAGAGGGAACATCCCAGGAGAGCAGCTGGTTGCCGCTTAGACCCCCCGATGTAGACCCCCACGATGTAGACCCCCCACGATGTAGACCCCCCCACGAGATGTAGACCCCCACGATGTAGACCCCCCACGATGTAGACCCCCACGATGTAGACCCCCCACAGATGTAGACCCCCCACGATTTAGACCCCCACGATGTAGACCCCCAATATGTAGACCCCCCACGATGTTAGACCCCCCACGATGTAGACCCCCCCACGATGTAGACCCCCCACGATGTAGACCCCCCATGATGTAGACCCCCCATATGTAGCCCCCCCACGATGTAGACCCCCCACGATGTAGACTCCCCCACGATGTAGACCTCCCACGGCCTTCCACAGGCGCCTGAGCTTGAACACTTGGTCCCCAGTTGGTGGCGCCGTTAGGGGTCACTGGGAGGCTCCCTGATGTTTGACAGCTCCATGGATGGGGTGGTGGGTGAGGATGGTGGATGGATACGTGGATGGGATTGGAGGGGTGGATGGGATGGGTGGATGGGTGGATGATGGGGTGGATGGATGGACTGACGGATGGGTGGATGGATGATGGATGGATGGATGGATGGATGGATGGATGGGTGGATGGATACGTGGATGATGGATGGATGGATGGATGTGGGATGGATGGATGGATGGATGGATGGATGGATGGATGGGTGGATGGATATGTGGATGGATGGATGTGATGGATGAGGATGGATAGATGGATGGATGTGGATGGATGGGTGGATGGGGTGGAGGGTGGATGGATGGGTGGATGGGTTGGATGGGTGGATGGATGGATGGATGGATGGATGGATGGGTGGATGGAGGGATGGGATGGGTGGATGGTTGGATGGAGGGATGGATGGGATGGATGGATGATGGATGATGGATGGGTGGATGGATGGATGGATGATGGTGGATGGATGGATGGGATGATGGATGGGATGGATTGATGGGTGGATGGGGGATGGATGGAGGGGTGGATGGATGGATGGATGATGATGGATGGGTGGATGGAGGATGGATGGATGGGTGGATGGATGGATGGCTGATGGATGGATGGATGATGGGTGATGGATGGATGGATGGATGGTGGGATGATATGGATGGGTGGGATGGATGATGGATGGGTGGATGGTATGGATGGATGATGGATGGATGGATGAGATGGGTGGTGGATGGATGGATGGATGGATGGGTGGATGGATGGATGGATGGGGGTGGATGGATGAGGATGGATGGATGGATGGATGGATGGATGGATGATGGATGGGTGGATGGATGGATGGATGGGATGGGGTGGATGGATGGATTGATGATGGATGGATATGGCTGAGATGGAGGATGGATGGATGTGATGATGGGTGGATGGATTGGATGGATGGATGGATGGAGTGGTATGGATGGATGGGTGGACTGGATGGATGGATGGAGTGTGATGGATAGGTGGATGGATGGATGGATGGTGGATGGATGGATGGATGGATGGAATGGATGGGTGGGTGGGTGGGTGGATGGATAGACAGACAGAAGGATGGGTGGGTGGATGAGTGGAGGATGGAGGGTGGATGGCTGGTGGTGTGTGGATGGTGGGTGGATGGGTGGTGTGGTGGTGGATGGTGGTGGTGTGGATGGGGGTGGATGGGGTGGAGGGGTGGTGGATGGGTGGGTGGATGGGGGTGGATGGAGGGTGGGATGGATGGATGGTGGTGATGGCTGGATGGATGGACTGGATGGATGGGTGGGTGGTGGATGGCTGGAGTGGCGGGATGGACTGGATGGATGGATGGATGGATGGATGGATGGATGTGGATGGATGGATGGAGGATGGATGGGTGGATGGATGGATTTGGTGATGGATGGATGGGTGGGGGATGGGGGTGGATGGATGTGGATGGGTGGATGGCTGGGTGGCAGACTGGTGGTGGTGATGTGGTGGGCGTGAGTAGATGGGTGGCGACGATGGGCCAGAAATGGACATGCTGTAGCCCCCACTTTGTCCTGAAGATTGACAGCAGGACCTGAGGGTGGCGGGGCAGATCGGGGGTTTTACAACACAGAGCAAAGACTTCCTGCTCCAGCCAAGCAGCGATTCGCCTTGAGCACAGGGTGATAAAGGACACTTGGATGTCAAGCTGCTGCAAGAAATGAAGACTGGGGTCTCTTCTCCTGGATGGGCAGTCGAACTGAAGTCCCCCTTCCTGCAGCGGCTCCGTCTCTCTAGGTGAGGCCCATGTGCACGTTTATCTGGTTGGCATGGGCAGGAGTCTAGAGCCATGGAAAACCTCAGAGATGTTTTCTGTGCCAAGGACTCTGAGTAGAGAAGCTGCCTCCTGGTCAGTGCCTGTCCCACCTCCTCCTCCACAAACTTCTGCCCCCCCTAACCCGCATCTTGTCTTTCATACCCCCTTTTGTCCTGCTCTGTAGGAAGTGGGAGAAGCATCATCAGATGCGTTTTAAGCGGTCCAGACATCTCGACCCTATTTGGCTTTTCCAATCGGATGTCTACAGCAGGAAATATCTTCGGGGTAAGCAACCAATGAAAACGCAGCTATCTCACCAGTCACTATGCCAGTCACAGCCCAGGCTGCTTCAACCTTTGGTGGTGGCAGAAAGAAGTAAATGATGAAACAGAAGTTTCAGAAGCTGCGCCACAATCTGGAGACTAGATTGCAACGTACTTTAGCAGCTCTGACGACTTTGGAAGTTATTCTTTGCTGATGAGATGTCACCATAAGATGAAGGGATGGGACGTGTGCTGAGACACGGGCAGGGGTCAGGAGGCCAGGGCAGGGGTGAGGGGCCAGGGTCAGGGTCAGCAGACTGGGGTCAGGGGCCAGCAGGCAGGGACAGCTGTCTAGTACCACTCTCCTGCGACCTTGAACCTGGCCTGTCAGGGTCCTGGAAGGCAGATTGCACATCGCATTCTGTGTTCTGCCATTCTGTGGCGTATCACAGTTTGCGCACGGAAACTAGGTGGGGCGGTCACGTCAGAAGTGAGAAATCCTGGCGAGTTTTCTGTTAGCCGCAGCCTGGCCATGGGTCGAGCCCCGTAGCTGTGTGGTGATTCCCTGAAGAGAGCACACATCCCTTTGGGTAACAGCCCGTGGCTCCCACCCGCTCTCTCTCTCCCTGGCAACCCCTTAGCAACGGCCAGGCCATCAAACATGGCCGCCTGCTCCTCCGCTGTCATGGCGGCGCTCTTCCGCCCTCCTCGTTCTCTTGGACCTCGAGCTCTCTCTTGTTCAATGTTCTCCCTCCTTGAGGCTGAGCTGTGGCTCCCTGACCCAGCCCCCAACGTAATGGGCTCATTCTTCTCACGCCCTGTGTTACCGTCTCTTGATCTCGGGCCTCCCTGTCTCCTCACACACGGTCAAGAGTTTCTGGTCCTGTCTCCCCAACCTAACACCTTCCACACTGTGTCAGTTACTTTTCTTGTTGCCAAGGCCAAATACTTGACAAAAGCAGCGTCAAAAAGGAGGATCTGGGACAAAACACCACACGCGCACGCACACACACACACACACTGATATATAAATAAATGAAAAGTGAGAGATATATAAATAAATAAAAGCTGAAAGAAAGGGCAGGGGGCATTTAGAGTCCCCGGCTGCCTTCTCTCTATCAAGCGAGAAGAGCTGAGCTTGATAAACTTTATCTGTGGCCCTCACATGGCCAAGCGCATCCTTCTAGTCGTCCTGTTTCAGCGCTGATAAGACGCTCTGCTGTGTGCAGACGCGGCCAGCCGAGACCCCTGAGTCCTGGCTCTTGTCTGTCAGTCTGCGCCGTCCCTCGGTCCCCGGAACATCCCTGAGCCATTTGCCCCTCGCCTGGGGCCCGGGCCCCTCATGTGGTAGGAGCCGGAGATGCCAGGAAACCAGGGAGGCCGCGGATTGTGAGGGGCCAGCAGTCTCGTCGCCCCACACAAACCGACCTGTCCTTCCACAGAGAGCTGGGGCTTGGGGTGCTGAGTCGTCTTCTCATCTCTGTTGCTTTTATGCTTTTAAGGGAATATTGAACTGTTTCCATGGTGACATTTCGTAACCACAGAGAAATACACACACACACATATGCATAAACACGCACGCGCACACGGGCATGCGCACACACACACACACACAAGTATACACGCATGCACGCACGTGCACACGCACACATTCACACACGAACACCACAGTAGTAAAGCAGGAGGGATGGGGGAGCACGGAGACCTCCACACAAAACGCCCACACGTCTGAGGGGCTGCCCATCTTCATGCAGCGCCACCCCGAGGCTCTAGACCCGGCCAAGACCCAAAGGGCCAGCAGATGAGAACCAGGCAGCTTTTATGTCGTAGAAAACCCAGGCAATGATAGAAAGCTGTTCTTGATAAAATAATCTTAAAATTATACCTCCTTTCCCCTCATTTTACTTAAAACTAAGTGAGCCATTTGAATTTCTGGCCTCGGAGTAGAGAGAGAAGAAAGGAGGGAGAGAGGGAGGGAGGGGAGGAGGGAGGGGAAGATACAGAGGAAGGGAGGAGGGAGGGAGGAGGAGGAGAGAAAGAGAAGGATACAGAGGAAGGGAGGAGAGAGGGAGAAGGAGGAAGAGAGGGGAAGAGTGAGAGAGGGAGGAAGGAGAGGAAGGGAGGGAAGAAAGAGGGAGAAGGGAGAGGGAAGGGAGGACAGGGAGGGAGGAGAGGAGGGAGAGGAGAGAGGGAGGGAAGGAAAAAGGGGAGGTGGGAGGGGAGGAGGAAGGGGAGGTGGGAGGGGAGGAGGGAGGGGAAGTGGGAAGGAGGGGAACAGGGAGAGAGGGAGGGGAGGAGGGAGAGAGGGAGAAGAGGAGGGAGAGAGGAAGAAGAGGAGAGATAGAGGAAGAGGAGGAGGGAGAGAGGGAGGGGAGAAGGGAGACGGGAAAAGAGGAGGGAGAGAGGGAGGGGAGGAGGGAGAGAGGGAGGGGAGGAGGGAGAGAGGGAGGGGAGGAGGGAGAGAGGGAGGGGAGGAGGGAGAGAGGGAGGGGAGGAGGGAGGCAACAGGAAACCAGTGCTGAGTTTACACATGAAGTTCCCATCCCCCACACTCGTGCCAGAATGGCTTCTGCGGCCGGCTTAGCACGGCAGGCAGAGATGACCAATGACTTGTGCCGCAGCCTCTCGTTCGCCCACACCCGGCAGCGGCGCTCCGTGTCGGCCTGTCACAACTCAGGGCTTTGCTTCCAAACTGACCCAACAAAGATGGACATGGTTGACATTGTCGCTAAAACAAAGTTAGCAAGCCCGTCCACGTGGTTTTTCCTTCCCTGTACGATTCCATCCTTGGTCAAAGCCTCTGCTTCACGAGCAGGTGGGGTCTGAGTTCGGATCTCTAGATCTCAGTCAAGAATGCAAAGCAGGTCTGGTGGTCTGCCTGTAATTTTATCCCCAGAATACAGAGCCTGGGAGGTCCCCCTCCCCACCTCCCCCACAAACTGGCCAGACCAGCCCTAATGACTTCTCTGGGGTTACTTAGACTCTTAGCAGTAAGGTGGGAAGAGTGATGGAGGATGACTCCTGACATCACCTTCCTCTCCACTCAAATGCACGTGTGTACACACACTTGCACACGCACACACCCACATGCACCTGCACATGCACACACACACACATGCACACACACACACACGCACCTGCACACACATACATACACCCACATGCAAACACAAACGCAGTGAAACATGCACACAGAAACACACATACACACACGGGCACCCCATTCACACATACAGGAAAGAAAAGAAGGTCCCTTGGGGCTGAAGAAACGATGCAGCAGTTAAAGCCTTTCCTCTCGGGTCGTTCCCAAGCTGACCTCGGCTGACCGCCCTGTGCCCAGCCCGCCACCACCCCACACCCCGACAAGGAAGAGACACTGTCGTGTACAGCCCAATAGCGCTGTGTTCACTTGGCACAGATGGTGGCAGAATCTCCCCCCTCCCCCTGCGTTACTCCAAGAGACATTTCTGGCTCTGACTGAGCCAAGAAAGGATGAATTCAGACACATTCACTCTCCGGGCTGGTCTACAAGGAGCGTGCTAACAACTCATTATTCGTTTTTAAAAATAGAGAGCTGGACACGAAGCCCACCGCCGTGTGCGCAGCCAACACCACACGATGCTCGGGGGAGAAGCCAGAAGCCAGGCGACACCTCCGGAGCGCCGCACACCCCTTCCAGCCCCAGGACTGGCTGGGGCTTCTGGCCTGACTCGCTCTCCAGCCCCTCCGCACCCCTGGCACCAGGAACCCAGCACCACGCGCGGCTCAAGAGTAGGGACAGCCATGACAGCTCGAGTCTGCCCGGAGCGCACGCGACCGTTACTCCGCGCAGCCTTTCTCGGCAGGCTGCTGCTTATCGTGTGAATAAAAACTATGGAACAGGGCCGGGGAGATGGCTGGGGCAAAGACGCTGCGTGGCAAGCAGAAGGACCCGAGTTTGGATCCTGGAGCCCGTATGAAAACGCCAGGCGGAGATGGCAGCGGCCGGCACTTCCGGCTCGAGCATCGTCCCTGGGCGCATCCTATGCATCCCTGCTTCCAGTGAAGCCAGCGTCCCGCCCGGACACCCCATCTGTGCAGCTCTCTGTGCCAATCAGCGCCCTGCCAAACACACGCTCACTGATCTTCATCTTTCTTTCCCCTAGCGCCTGGCGTTCACCCTACCAGATAAAAGATGTTCCGTAAACGTACAAAATGGGTCCAAGCCCCGCAGAGGGAACATCCCAGGAGAGCAGCTGGTTGCCCTGTAGACCCCCACGATGTAGACCCCCACGATTGTAGACCCCCCACGATGTAGACCCCCCACGATGTAGACCCCCCACGATGTAGACCCCCCACGATGTAGACCCCCCCACGATG
>JALPQD010000709.1:694975-699975 GCA_023101885.1 Typhlomys cinereus | reverse complement strand
ACTATGCCAGTCACAGCCCAGGCTGCTTCAACCTTTGGTGGTGCAGAAAGAAGTAAATGATGAAACAGAAGTTTCAGAAGCTGCGCCACAATCTGGAGACTAGATTGCAACGTACTTTAGCAGCTCTGACGACTTTGGAAGTTATTCTTTGCTGATGAGATGTCACATAAGATGAAGGGATGGGACGTGTGCTGAGACACGGGCAGGGGTCAGGAGGCCAGGGTCAGGGGTGAGGAGGCCAGGGTCAGGGGTCAGCAGACTGGGGTCAGGGGCCAGCAGGCAGGGACAGCTGTCTAGTACCACTCTCCTGCTGACCTTGAACCTGGCCTGTCTAGGGTCCTGGAAGGCAGATTGCACATCGCATTCTGTGTTCTGCCATTCTGTGGCGTATCACAGTTTGCGCACGGAAACTAGGTGGGGCGGTCACGTCAGAAGTGAGAAATCCTGGCGAGTTTTCTGTTAGCCGCAGCCTGGCCATGTGGTCGAGCCCCGTAGCTGTGTGGTGATTCCCTGAAGAGAGCACACATCCCTTTGGGTAACAGCCCGTGGCTCCCACCCCGCTCTCCTCTCTCCCTGGCAACCCCTTAGCAACGGCCGAGGCCATCAAACATGGCCGCCTGCTCCTCCGCTGTCATGGCGGCGCTCTTCCGCCCTCCTCGTTCTCTTGGACCTCGAGCTCTCTCTTCGTTCCAATGTTCTCCCTCCTTGAGGCTGAGCTGTGGCTCCCTTGACCCAGCCCCCAACCGTAATGGGCTCATTCTTCTCACGCCCCTGTGTTACCGTCTCTTGATCTCGGGCCTCCCTGTCTCCTCACACACGGTCAGAGTTTCTGGTCCTGTCTCCCCCAACCTAACACCTTCCACACTGTGTCAGTTACTTTTCTTGTTGCCAAGGCCAAATACTTGACAAAAGCAGCGTCAGAAAAGGAGGATCTGGGCTGGAGTGATAGCTCAGGGGTTAAGACTGTGCCTTACACGCAGAAGGTCCTGAGTTCAGATCCCAGTCCCACCTAATGCTAGTTGGAACCGGTGGGCGCTTGCACTTCTGGCTCTGGTGGGCGGAGCTTGGGAAATCCCAGAGCGAAGCAAAAAGGAGGTAGAAGCAGTCCAGGATGATTCCTGAAGTCATCCTTGGTCCTCTATAGGGATATACAGTGCCCTCTGATCTCTCTCACACACACACACACATGCACACACACACACCCCTATATGAAAGAAAGAAAGAGAGAGAGAGAGAGAAAGAAAGAAACAAACAAACAAAAAGTTAGAAAAGCAAAGCAGGAGGTCCCAGGTCATGTGGGCGGGGCTAGTCCTGGGCAGGTGGATAAGAGGGGAGCTGGTAGGGAAGGTGGGGAGCTGGTTGGGAAGGTGGCATCCGTGTGCACTTGGGCAGATGTGCTGATCTGGCAGGGAGGACTGTCCCTTTCACAGTCGTGTGGACACCTGGGTACGGCGTGGCCAGTCCCCTTGGCCTTGGCCTTGGCCTTGGTGTGAGCTCTTCCGCCCAGCTGCACAAGGAAGGACCTGCAGCCGGGCGACCATGACCTTCGGTCGTGAATACACCAGCAGCGCGCAGGCGAGCGGAGACACGCGGCGTCCACTGTCAGGAAGCGGAGAGCGAGGAGTGCCTCAGGCCCCCGCACGGTCTGGACCCCTCAGGGCTCCTCCGGCGGTCCTCACAGGAGCTGACGTGGCTGCCGACCTCACACGCCCACTTCAGGACTCAGAACAATTGGCCGGTCCATTCAAAACGGGTATGACCAGAAGGACGTCAGCTGTCGCTAATGTTCGAGAACGTTCCTCGTGCCAGGAAGTGTGCTGCGAGCCTGGTGACCTTCACAACACTCGATTCTTCTAGTGCCCGCGAGAGGCAAGGGCCCCCACCCCTGGCTTTTCATTGGGGTTCAAACTTGGGTCCTAACGCTTGGGGACAAGCACTATCCCCCCCAGCCATCTCGCCAGCCAGAGCGGGCACTTTCATTTTCATTCATCTCTTTCCTCCTGAGACTGAAGAGACGGTCTACCTTCTCATTGTGATCCACCAGCATAGCCCATCCCTCAATTTACAAGCCGAGAAACTGAGGCCCAAGGAAAATAACTGAAGTCACATGCAAGTTCACACAGGGACAAATCCAGAAACCAGTGCGCGCTGCAGCCCTCCAGCCCCAGGACTGTCCCGGCCCCAGCTGGAGCCCTGTGCTGTCTGTCGCACACCCTGGAGTCAAGCTGCAGCTGACATATAGACGGTGTGACTTGTCCCAACACCTCGGTGGTGAAACAAAGTGATTATGCTTCCGTTAATGACATATGCATATGCATGCCAGAAAAGCGCCCCGCATGCATATGCATGCATTATTAATTATGCAACATGCTTTCCTCCATTCATATTCTATTGCTTGCTATAGCATTAATTACTCATTAGACTGGAGAGAAATGTAAGGCCTGGCAAGACCAGTTTTCCTGCCAGGAGGTAATCAAGTGGTAAGTGGCACCGGGCTGCCTCGGCGCCAACCCAGGGACTCTGATAGTTGACGCGTTGGCACCTTCAGCTTTTGCTGACGTCTGAGGCTCTTGTGACATCAGGTGCCCAGAAGTCCTGGGGACCTCGTCCTGCCCCACCCAGAGTCCTCCAGAACTCTGCCAAAGCAGGGGACCAAGCCACCTCCAGAGGAGAGTGCCACGCCCAAAGGAGGAGCCACGCCCAGGGGAGGAGCCACGCCTAGTGGACAGAGCCACGCCTAGTGGACAGAGCCACTCCCAGGGAACAGCTTTTCCGTCCAGGGCCGGGGGCGTCCTACCATCTCCCTGAACCAGGAGGGCTTTGCTTGTGCCAAGTCCTCGCGGCAGAGGGCACTTCGGGGATGTTTGAGGCCTGAAGAACGTCCAGGGCGGGAATGTTGCTCCTGGCTTGCAAGACGCCTGGCGGGAAGCTCAAGGCTATGAGGAGGGAACAGGCTCGGCCCGGGGCCCTGGCTCCTTGAACGCCTGCTCCACTGCCTCTCTACAGGTCCAGAAGGATGGAAGATAGAGGGAAGGAAGGGAGGGAGGGATGCAAGGAGGGGGAAAGGAGGGAGGGAGGGAGGGATTGAAGGAGGGGGGAAAGGAGGGAGGGAGGGAGGGATTGAAGGAGGAGGAAAGGAGGGAAGGAGGGAGGGAGGGAGGGAGGGAGGGAGGGAGGAAGGAGAGGGAGGAGAGGGAGGAGAGGGAGGGAGGATGAATGAGTCCCAAGCAGGGGTCACTGAGTGTCCCTCCTTCCTAGGTTATGGCTGTGATTGTGTATGTGTGTCGGTACATTGTGTGTGTGTGCATGTGTGTGTATGTGTGTGAGAGCGTGTATGTGCATTATGTGTGTATATGTTTGTGTGTGTATATTTGTGAGTGTGTGAGGATATGTGTGTGAGTGAATGTGTGTCTGAGTGTATGTATGTGCATTATGTTTGTGTATGTGAGTTTGTGTGTGAGTGTACGTGTAGGTACAATATATGTGTGTGAGTGTATTTGTGAGTATATATATGTGAGTGTGTATATGTGTCCGTATGTGTGTGTTTGTGAGTGTGTGTATGTGTATATGTTTGTGTATGTGTGTATATGTGTGTAGGTGTATTATGTGTGTATGTGTGTATGAGAATGTATGTGTATGTGTATGTGTGCATATGTGTGTACGTGCATTACATGTATGTGTGTACGTGAGTGTTTGTATGTGCATGTGTGTGGGTGCATTATGTGTGTGTATGTGAGTGTATGTGTATGTATATGTGTGTTTTGGTGCATTATGTGTGGGGGGATGGCTGTCATGTGGGAAGATCGCTGTCATGTGTTGTGGGAAGGGGTGGCTGTCGTGTGTCTGGGGATGGCTGTCTGCACATCCTTTCCATCTCATTCCTTCTGCCTGGCTGCTGGTTCCCAAGAAGGACACGCCCCCCCACTGGTTCATCAACTCAGCTCTGCATGTCAGGAGCCTGGGCACATGCTCATGGAGGAGAAAACATCCTGGGCACACGCTCATGGAGGAGAAAACATGGGTGGGCTGAGTTCTTCAAGCCCAGGGGGAAGTCGCTGGTCACCTGACCTCCAGTCTACGCTGCTTTGCTGGTTCTGAGCCAAGACCATCTGGGCTAAGAATCTTATCCAGGGCTGGAGATGACATGGGGGTTACAGCCTCTGCCTCCAAAGCAGAAGATCCTGAGTTCAAATCCTGGATCCCACCTAAAAATTGCAGCAACACTTTCAGCTCTGTATGGTGGAGCCTGAGAAACCCCACAACGAAGCAATAAGGAGGTAGAGCAATCCAGAAGGACCCCCAAATCACCTCTGACATATGCACAGCCCCACTTCCTGTCACCTCGCTCTTTCTGCCTCCTGAGGGCTGCAGTGACCTGCATCCGCCCCCTGCTTCTGCCTCCAGCCACGCCCCTGCCGTGATCCCCACCATCTTGGCCTCTGTCCCCTCTAGAACCATCAGCAGAATCGGTCTCCCTTTCTCCCTCCAGGTGCCAGTGTCTGAGTTTGTCTCACAGCAACTGCATCGCAGCCCTTGCGCCCGCAGCTCCCTGGGGGCGGAGCCACCTCCATCCTGTGCCCTGCGGCCGCGCCCTCCCGCGGAGCCAGCCGGAATCTCACTCTTCCTCTCTGTGTCTTCATCTCCCACCCACCTACAGTCCTGGAAACGTTCAATTCTTCCCCCGGAGGTCGGAACATGAGCAAGAAGGACTGGCAAACCCACCTCCGCCAGGGTGCCGGATTCTCTTTGGATCCGCAGATCAGCCAAGTTCCCCGGGCAACCAGACGACATTTCCCTGGCCCGTTCTCCTCCCACGCGCAGGTAATTATTTCACACCTCCCCACAGCTTCTCGCAGCCGCGACACCTTCTCCTCCATCTTCGCGCACCGCTTCCGACCTTGCTTGCCACTTGCGAAAGCCGAGCGTTTGCAAAAGAACATCGCGCCCCTCGCACCTCCACCGGGCCCTGTTCTAGCATCTCCCGCCACCCCTCTTCTCTC
>JALPQD010000709.1:514975-689975 GCA_023101885.1 Typhlomys cinereus | reverse complement strand
TGAGTTAGTACGTAGGTGGGAATTTTACCCACCTATGTTTTAAGACTCTAGAAGTTATTCTCTAATTACCTTAAAATCAGTGCACACATTCTGGCTAACAAGTCTACTTATTGTAAATGACTTGATATGAAATCTCTATTTAGTATTTGACTAAAACTTAAAAAGCAGGCTTCCTCTCTAGAACAGAGAGCAGGAAGCTAGTTCCAAAAAAAACCCTAAGAAAGGGCACTCCTAAATCTCAGAAGGATTCTTCCTGCCAGAGGCAAAACTTGAATTATCCCAAACAAAACCTAGGTAAAAATGCTTAGCACTTGTCCATGGACTTTATTTTGACATACCGAGAAATTCCTAGCACTTGCCCATGGGGTTACTGTGACCTTCCCAGGGAACAGGCTTTAGGCCTGAACTGGGAAGAAACACCAAGACCTGACAATTCCCATATTTTTCCTTATTTCTCTAAAATAAAGCCATGTCCTTATCCCAAAACATGTTACTTTGAATCCATCTTTTCCAAACTGAGACATATTCTACCAGATTAGTTGGATAGGAGCGCAGCATGCACCTGCTGTCCAGTGACGCTCCTGGGGATGGGGGTCCTTGGCCTCACCTGGGATTCCGGCCTGCTTGAATGCCTTCAAGGCTCAGTGTGTAATTCTGCCTGACTGCCCGTGCTCTGGGGGAGGGGAGGGTGAAGGCTGGAGGGGCCCGGGGCAAGCAGGCCGCGGGGGACCCCATGTATGTGCCCGAGCCGGCAACAGCCTGCTGGGGTGGCATGCTGGAGACATGGGCCTTTGCGTCGCACCTCCCACCCCTGCCCCCTCACCCTGCTCCTGTCTGTGCCCCTCCCCGTCTTCCCCAGTAACATGTTGGTCTGTGAAAGGAGAGGTTGGCGCCATCGTTACTTTGGGTGTTGTGGAATCTTGTCTGGGGTGGGAAGACAGTTGTGTCACGTATCCACACGTGTCCACAGCATGAAATGTACACACGAGCACACACAGGAACACATAAACACATACAGAAATATGCATACACTAATACATGTGAGCACAATCACGTACATGAAAAATACATGAGCATACACAAACCTGTGCTCATGAACATGCATGCACATGGACATAAGCACACATGAAGGCGCATGGTAATGAGCGTGTGACCATCCACATGTATAAACATGAACGAGTCAACATTCACGTGAACATGTGCGTGGACATACATGAACACGGTGGACATGTACGCACACGAGCACACGCTGGACACGGACACATCAACGTACATATACACATGCTAAGCTTCTCTGCACAGCACGGTAACTCGCACCTGCCGCCCCAGAGCTGGAGAGACCCCAGAGGCCACAAGTGTCGGTCGCTCTGGGGTGCAAGGAAAGATGCTGTGTCTAAACTCCGACCTGAGGCTAAGCAGCCGCGACAGCCGCCTCTCGCCTGCTCCTCGACCCACGCTCCAGGCTGGCCCAGGCTTCCCCTGTGTCCCCAGGGGCCCAGGCTTCCCACGTGTCCCCAGGGGCCCAGGCTTCCCACGTGTCCCCAGGGGCCCAGGCTTTCTCCACAGTGGTCCCGGGGACCCAGGCTTTCTCCACAATGGTCCCGGGGACCCAGGCACTCAGCTCTGGGGAACGAGCTCGAGTTGCGTGAGAGGGAAACCCGTGTCCCTTCTAGAATGCAGCTGTTCTGAAGAGAAGCACCTCCAAACACTCAGGCCGGAAAACTGGGCGGGGCTGCAGGGCAACAGATACTGGCCAAGGCCCAGCAGGCTGCTCCGCCCCCGGCTGCTCCGCCCCCCCGGCCGCCCCCCCCCCCCCCGGCCGCCCCCCCCCCCAGGCCGCTCCGCCCCCCGGCTCTCACTGCCTGTTCCCTTCTGACCAGGTAAGCACAACATGCCCACCCTGCTGTCCTTGGCTCCTCGAACCTGTTCTGGAGCCAGTGAGCCTGATTCCTCTTCACATGTTGCCTGCAACTGCCCCTCCCACTTCCTGGTGGACATCCGAGAGCAATCCGTGGGAACTGGCACGGCAGCGTCCCTTCGCCTGGGACCATCTCTTCTGCAAGCATATTTACACGGCGCACGTCTCTGGAACTGCGGCTGTCCCCACCTGTGCAGGTATGAGGCCCCCCTCCTGCAGCCTGCCGCTCCCCATCCCTCCCCCTGCAGCCTGCCACTCCCCATCCCCTTCTCTGGCACCATGGTCTAATGTCAGGAGAGGGAAGCCCTTTTTCCCCTCGGGCTCTGGGCGCTTCCCCAACCAGCTCTCGAGGACCTTTTGCCTCCTGTGCCATGGTCCAGCGCCAAGCCACGCTGCTTCCTCTGGAGAAATCACAGCCTCTAGCCAAGAGCTGGCTGCCATAGGAACTTCCCTGGCAGAGGTAATGTTGGGGCTCCAAGAGGCTGACGTGGAGCCAGAGAGCAGGTCGTAGGACTGGTCCACATGAGCAGCATGAGAAGGCCTGAAGGAGTTATTCCTGAAGGAGGCTGAGCTGAGCGCCATGAAAAGAGAGGGTGCTCCAGGGGGAGGGTGCTCCATGGAGAGGGTGCTCCACGGAGAGAATGCTCCACGGAGAGGGTGCTCCACGGAGAAGGTGCTCCACGGGAGAGGGTGCTCCACGGGAGAGGGTGCTCCACGGGGAGGGTGCTCCACGGGAGAGGGTGCTCCACGGGGAGGGTGCTCCATGGAGGGTGCTCCATGACAGAAGACCCCACACACAGAGTGAGGGGGTCCGCACAGGTCAACTCCTGTCTAGTCCATGGGTCTTGGGTCTTGGTCCAGCCTTGGGGACTGTTAACAAACAGGGAGGGACGCAGTGCTGGGGATGCCAGATGACCTCACTCCGCGCAGTGCAGGCCAGCTGCATCCTGGGCCCATCAAGGCCCGGGGCTCTGGGAGCACCTATGGCCCCACCCATGAATGAACTGAGCCCTCAGGGTGTCTGTCTCGCCAAGGCTGCTGCGGGAAGCCAAGGCCATGGCCAGCGTCTGCTCGAGGAGCATGGCTGCCTTCCCATGCGCACCTGGCTCTGCCGATTCCCAGCTCCGTTTCTGCCCGTGTGTGTCTGCATGCATGTGCATGAGTGTATGTATGCATGTGTATATATGCGTGAGTGTATGCATGTGTCTATGTCTGTGCATATGTGTGCATGTGTATCTATGCATGCATACATATGTGTGTCTACTGTTTGTGTGTATGTATGTGTGTATGTACATATGCATCTGTCTGCATGTGTATGCGTGTGTCTGTGTGCATGTGTGTATGTGTGTCTGCTGTGTCTGTGTGGATGTGTGCATGAATATATGCATGCATGTGTATGTATGCGTGGGTGTATACATGTGTCTGTGTCTATGCGTATGTGTGCATGTGTACATACATGTGTCTGTGTATGTATGTGTGCATGAGTGTGTCTATGTATGTGTGTATATGTGCATGTATGCATGTCTGTCTGCATGTATGTGTGTGTGTATATGTGTGCATGTATTTTGTCTATGTACATGTGTGCATGTGTGTATTATGCATGTATGCATGTGTCTATGTGTGTCTGTATATGTGTACATATGCATATGTGCATGTGTCTGTATATCTGTGTGTATGTAGGTGTGCATGCATGCATGTGTCTATGTGTGTCTGTGTATGTATGTGTGCATGTATGCATGTGCCTATCTGTGTCTGTATATGTATGTGTGCATGTATGCATGTGTCTATCTGTCTGTATTTGTGTGTATGTATGTGTGCATGTATGTATGTGTCTGTGTATGTGTGTATGCACATGTGCATGTATGTATGTGTCTATCTGTGTCTGTATATGTGTGTATGTGTGCACTTGTCTATCTGTGTCTGTATATGTGTGTATGTATGTGTGCCTGTATGCATGTGTCTGTGTCTTATACGTGCATATTCGTATGCATGTGTGCACGTAGCATGTGTCTGTGTGTACACACATGCAGAGGCTGCAGTCATTTCCCAGTACTGTGCACCATGAAGCACCAGAAGTCAGTTCTCTTCTTCTACTGCCTGGGCTCTGGGAACTTTAACTCCAGGCCTGTGGCGACTTCGTCTGTGAGACACCTCACAGGCCCTGGTGCAGAGAACTTGACGTGAGGATCAACACAGGCAAGACTTGGTGGGGACTTCCCGTGTCCTTGCTTTAGACGCCTAAGTAAGACTTCTATTGCCGCTCCCTGCGTCACCGCGTGCTCTTCTGTGGGGGGGGGGGTGTACAAGAGAGCACTCGAGTGTGGCCTGTGGAGACCCAAGGGTGACATCGGGAACCATCCTAGATTGCTCTACCTCCATATTGCTTTGCTCTGGGGTTTCCCAGGCCTGCCTTCAAGGACCATAATTTCAGGCTGACTCCATGTCCACCTGGCATTTTACCTGGGATCTGGGATCTGAACTCAGGTCCTTTTGCTTGAGGCAAAGGCTTTAACCCCTGAGCCACATCCCCAGTCCTCTGTATGTCATACTTTAAAGAATGTACTTTTTAAAGAAGATCAAATCACACAATGTCATGATCACGTCTGTGTACCTTGGATCAGCCTCACACCTGGACGCCCAGCCTTCCGCTTCTGTTATGCCCAAGTATCAGCGAAGAGGTGTCCAGTGCGAATCTCACCGGAGCTGTGGCGCACACAAGCCAGTCACCCTCGGGGGGGGGGCACCACGTGCCTCTTCTCAAGGGCGAGCCATCCGGGCCTCCTTGGCCGTGTTTCCTGTGTATCTGTGGGTGCGTCTTTCATAGTCATTACAGTGTCATTTCCAGCTAAGCGCTGACTCCAGGGCAGGGCCGTGGCACCCCGGCTTTTGCAGGGACTGTGGGTGTCAGGCCTGGTCTGCCACCCTCTTCCCTTCCATCATCTGCTGCTCTGCTTCTCCTGACGCCCCCGCCCTGGGGGTGTTCTTCCTCCCACGTGATTCTGTCTCCCGCGGAGTAATAAAAAAGAGGCCAGAGGTTGGACAAGCACCAAATGTAATGTGAGGGGGACGGTGGTCAATTAGCATCACTTACCATCCGCGGTTCTGAAAACTGATTAAAACCTGCCGGTGGCTACGAGAGTGGCTGGGGACTCCAATCAGCACCGTAATCACCGGGTGGCCTCTGTCACCGGTGCGGGGAGAGAGGGGAGAAGACACGCCAGCCGCCCGCCCTCCACGAGGCGCTGGGTGTTTGCGCCCGTCCTGCGCAGCTGCCCGGCGACTTTTCAGAACCCCTTCCTGAGGACCGTGAGACATTGCTGCTGACGGGGGGGGGGGTGACCAGGAGGACCTGCGTCCAGAGATAAGACCCGTCTCTCTCTGGAGGCGTCGCGCATTGCTGAGGCCTCCATACCTTATGCAGCTGGACTTGGATAATACATCAGAGAGCAGTTAGGCGAATCAGCCTTGGAAATCCAGACGGTAGAAATTGAAGTCACCTGTGATGGTTAACGATGGCGACTTGAGAGCATCTGAAATCACTTAGGAGATGAGCCTTTGGGCAGGTCTACACTGGGCAACAGGTGGGAAGAGCCAGCCCACCCCCAAGGGCTGGGTCCTCACTGCATCCAAGCGGCCGGCCACCGGCCTCCCTCGCCCCTGGGCTCCGCCTGCGGATGCGCTGTGACCAGCTGCTCACGCTCCTGCCGCCCTGTCCTTCCGCCAGTACTGACCACGCCCTTCCTGAGGTCGCTTCGTCAAAGTAACGAACGCACCAGCCTCTTTCTGAATGGCAAGGATGGGGCAGGCTGGGTACCCTCTCCCGCCAGCCCTGCCCCACCGTAGATGCAGTGATGAGTGTCCTTCCTTAGAGGGCCGCCGCAGCAGGTCCCACGTGAGATGAGACAGGGCGAAGTCACGCCTGGCACACACATGGAAAAGGACATCCACCTCGCTCCTCCCGACAAGCGGCGCAAACCAAGCCGAAAGGGCCTCATTCAAAATCGTAAGTAGTAGTGCCGGTCACGGTCTAGACGCGAACGTCCCCTACGGCTCATGTGTTTGGACACTTGGTCCCCAGCTGGTGCTGCTGTTTGGGAAGGTTCTGGAACCTTCAGGAAGGCATGTCACAGGGGCGGGCCTGGAGGTATAATCACCCAATCTGCTTCCTCTCTCTCTCTTGCTCACTCTACCTTCTGCCACCATGCGCTCGCCGCCATAATGGAGGCTCGTACCAAATAATCAACCTGTCCCCCTTCAGTGGCTTGGCCGGGGTGTATTCTCACGTCCACAGAACAGTGACCAGAATGGTAAGGAACATAGATGATACTAGGAGAGACCAGAGCTGGGGCGACGGCACTGTGGGAACCTGAGACCTGGGCTGGGTCCCAAGGAAGGGAGGGAAAGGAAGGGGAGGGGAAGAGGAAGGGAGGGGAGGGGGAGGGAGGGGAGGGGGAGGGAAGGAGCAGGGGAGGGACATGGGAGGGGGAAGGTGGTTTGAAGATGGAGCCAGACCTCAGACTAGCTTCAGATTTCGGGCCAAACTCCCCGATTTCGAGAGCTAGTGAGTGACCGGCTCTGACTTGGGAAGTTTGGCCCTGGAGAGCAGCTTGGTAGGTCAGTAAAGTGACTGCCTTAACAGGAGGGGCCTGAGTAAGGGGCCCCCGCACCTTACGTTAAAAAATAATGCAGGAGGCTGCTGAGATGGCACTTGCTTGAAAACTTGGAGACCTGAGTTCGATCCCTGGAAGCACATGTAGTGGATCTCTCTCTCTCTCTCTCTCTCTCTCTCTCTGCAATGGTCGTTTGGGATGCATAGATGCATAGATGCAGAGCCACCTTGTCTCCAATAAGAAGTTAGTGACTGAGGAACATTTCTGGCATCAGCTCTGGCCTCACCTGCCCCTCGAATGTGTCCAGGTCTCTTAGAAGGCGCAGCTGTGGACGGGATGCCTTGGGAAGCCCCCCCCTCCAGGAACTTACGTGGTCGTCTTAGGTGTTGATCTGACCCTTCGGGGCTCTCCAGAATTTTCACTGCTCTTTAATTACCTTGTAACGCTGTGAGCTTATGAAAACACAGACATTTGTGTGAGGAGGGGAGACTGAAAGAAAAAGAAAAAAAAAGAAAGAAGATAGAAAATGTTGCTAAAACTGGCAGAACGCCAGGGTGGGTAATTACCTTCTTCGGGGCGTGTGCTCACCACACAGTCTGTGGGGTATTTTGGGAATTTCGGTCTGAAATGTGCTAGAAAACATGGACAATATTATCATCGTCATTATTTCTTATGCCTTTCTGAAGCCGCAGGGCAGCTTCTCCGCGGCTATGTTCTGGATGCCGGGTGAGCCGGCAGTACCTGTTTCTGGGGTCACACGTGTGGTCGCTTCCCCCTCCCCGAATCCTTTCACACTAGAAGCCCCCAAAGCTGAATCTAGAAGGGGGCGTGAGCCCCGGGAGGGAGACGGTCAGGGCTCCCGAGACTGGTCAAGGGAAGAGGGGAGAAAGGACCCCCGACCTGGTCCTCCTCACCCCAATTCCAGCCAGGCAAGGGTCACGTGTACCAATCAGAGCTAACCGTAAATGTCACCTGTAAATCCATTCAGAGAGCAACAGACAGACCCTGACATGAACTTGGCCTTCAGGTGAGGGGGTCGGACTGACGCTTGTCTTCTTGACACCCTACGAGTCAGATGGACCCCACAAATCTTTGCCATACTGCACCTCACCTTGCCCAGCAGATGCGCCTAACAACCTTAGACCCAGAGAATCTATTCTTTTTCCATCCTGCAAATATTTTATTTTGTGTTTAGAAGTTGTGTTTTTAAGTCCTGTTAACAGAAAATACATACTTAAGAAAAATTCCTAAAATGAAAAAAAATTAGAAATGCTGAAAAATTGGCCTCATTAATATTCATTCAGATTTTTACTTAATACCTACTCCTTTGGAGATTAATTATGGAACCCTCGTTTTGGCTCAGTCGCGAGGACCTGTCGCCTCGCCTTCAACTAGAAGTTGCCAGGAAACTGAGTCAGCAGTGGGGGGTCAGGGGCCTGGCAGTGGGGGGTCAAGGGCCTGGGGGGAGGCCGGAAGTTGATCAGGGCAGCTCCTTCGGTCCATCACCAAGTGCCACTGTTCCAGCTAAGGCAAAGGGGCTTCACAGAATGGTGTGACCACGGCTGGCACAAGCTGGCACTGGCGTGAAGGGTAAAAGTGAGGTACTAGGGTGTACAAGGCACGGCGAAGTGATGGGGTTGTCAAAGTTGGAGTTTCCTTCCGAGGCTGAGGAAGGGAAAGAGGGGGCTTCTGCCCCCGCCCCACAGCCCATCTTTTCTTCTATCTGCTGCTGTAGACTTAGACTGCCCAGCTGGGCGCCAGTCTGGGCACATCCTGCTGCTCTGTTCTCTCCCATTGCTGATCCCTGACCACTTCCTGTTTCCTGTCCCTTCCCTCCTCCTCTTCCCCAGCCCCTCCACTCTTGCTTCTGACTGACAGCACAGTCTCCACCTCCCAGAACACAGGGTAGCCCTTGCCTCCGACGGGGCTGTCCTCTGCCTTTTATCTTTTTTTAATTTTTTTATTATTATTATTTATTCAACTTGTGCATATGCGTGTGTATGTGCGCGCACGTGTGTGTGTGTCTGTGTGTGTGTATCTGTGTATGTGTAGAACCAGGGACAAATTCGCAAACCACCATGGACGCCTCCACCTCCTTCTGCCCCGGGATTCACAGGCTCCGCCCTACCAGGATCAGAAGCGCAGGCCGCCCCCGCTTCCGCCCGGCGTCTATACATGGGATCTGGGATCTGAACTCAGGACCTTCTGCCTGCAAGGCGGAGGCTTAACCCCTGAGCCACCTCTTCAGCCCTGCCTTTTATCTTTTTATTTATTCGTTTGTTCGTTTATTTTTGAGACAAGGTCTTATGTATCCCAGGCTAGCCTCTAACTTGCTAAATTCCAGACAATAACCAGCTTTGCTCCTCCGCCTTCCCGGGCTGAGCTTGCTGTTTCTGACCGAAGTTTCTCTCCCAGCTCTTTGACGCCACGCTAGATCCAACAGACACTCCGGCTGGTTCCAAGCTGCACCCCACGGTGACAGTGGCTTCTCTGTGAGGACCCTGTGCAGCCCTCATGGGCCGGCAGCCGGCGAGAGTATCTATTTTGTGCTCCATGCACCCACCATCATTTGAGTTGAAAAGAAAGAGAAAACCCCGGAACTGAATGTAACGTGTAATCTAGATGTCCACGTTTGAAATGTGAACATTCTTTATTACTTAACCATCGACCAAATATGTATTTAGTGTGCGTGTGTATGTGTGTGTGTGTGTGTGTGTGTGTGAGAGAGGGTACTTGAGTGTGTGTCCCTATGGAGGCCCAAGAGTGACTTCGGGAATCATCCTGGATTGCTCTACTCCTCATTGCTTTGCTCTGGGGTTTCCCAGGCTCCACCTTCCAGGGATGGAAGTGCAGGCCACCTCCATCTCAACCCGGTATCTCATGTGGAATTGGGCATCCAAACTCAAGTCCTTTGGCTTGTGAGGGAAAGGCCCTGAGCCATCTCCCTGCCCCAACTGGGTATTTGACAGGCCGTCCAGGCCTGTTACCCCTGAGCAGTTCAGACACACAGAGCTGTGTATTGTCTAGCTGCAATCTGTGACGGGCACAGGAAAACCCACCCTTCCAACTCCTTTAAACCCCCTTCCCCCCACAAGCGAGCCCAGCGCTGCTTACCCATTGTGAGTAGGCGACGGGTTTGGCTAATTAATCCTTGTAAAGGGTTTTGAGCTCTTCTGAAAGGTGACAAAGTATGAAGCCTTTAGTGACAGCCTAATTATTATTATTATCACGCACAAAGCTCAGAGAGTCTGAAAGATCCCCAGGTACCATTCAAAATAGAGAGCGAGCGAGCGAGCGAGAACCCATGGAAGAATTCTAACAAGAAGCCCCGTGTCCTAGACTCTGCGTGTTGGTAGGCTGAGAAGCGGCCCTTCCCACCTTCCCACATCGGATTCTTCCAGTTCCCCTAACAGGGCCCGAGGATTCAGATCTGGAGTTGAGTTCGAATCCCCTAATCTCTCCTTTGCTGGCACTGAGAAAGGGAGGCACCGAGAAGGGAGCTAGTGGGACCCAGTTTCTTCATCCTTACATGGTACCTGAGATTGCATGCCACTACCCCAAGCAGGGTGGCCGCGGGGCGCTCCACATGCAATAAGCAGTGAGCGACTAAACGGTGGAGTTAAAAACACTTGAGCTGATGAAAAGAAAACACATTAAAAAGTATTGAAAACACCAGGATAGCTCCTGAGCGACGTGGCCTGAGAGCGCAGAAGGCGGCCCACCTGCACGCTTGCCGTGCTCGGGGGCCGCGCCGGGCGCGGTCTGGTCAGACTCTAAGTTCCAGCAACTGCTCACGGAAGCGTGGAATCTCCTGCGTGGCAAAAGAACCCCACGACCACGTCCGACCAGACAGCGGGTGGGCCTTACTCCCCCCTCCCCACGGTCCCGCTAAGCGTCTCCGCAGGTCTGTGTGGGTCGTGGCCGGCGTCTTCAACTTGGTGGGGTCCCCCCATGTCTGGGAAGTCTGTGTCTTGGTGCCGAAGCCTGGAGTCTCGTTGGTATTTTCCTATCAATGTAAAATGCGACCCGGGGTCACTTTCGGGGAGCGGGGGCTGCAGAGGGGCAGACCGTGGAATTGCTTGGAGCCTGCGCGGAACCCCGGGGCTGAACACGACTCCAGCTGTCACTGTGAACGTGGCTGTTCTCTCCGGATTGTTCCAGAACAAGCCGTGGTCCAGCAGGGCCCTCGGAGACCCAGCACACACGCCGGCAGCCTGCGCCCCCTCTTTAGAACCCCTGCAAAATGACTCATGTAATTGCCGCGTGCGAGCGCCCCAGTCTCTCCTGTCGGGCCACCCACACAACCCTGGAGCCGTAGAGGGCTGCGCCTCGTGAGGAAAAGGGGGAGGGGCTAGGTGCAGAGCCCCAGCATTTCCAAACAGCCCCCCCACACACACACCTGTGTCCCTCCTGAAGGGCTACAGAATCCAGCGGCAGCCAAGCCCGGGGACCTGTGGCCACGCAGGGGCCCCCCTCCCCCGGTGTCGCCCTTCCTCTCGGTCTTCCCTTTAAATTTCTGAAGAGGGTTTTCTAGGGTCTCCCCCTTGGGAATTAGGTGTAGGAATAATTGGGCCAGCGGAATGGAGGAGACATATCCAGCACAGCCCGTGTACTCCTCAGGAAAAGGAGAAAAAAAAACACTGACCTAGATCAAACTGCTGGTGGATCCAGGGCTACTGCGGGGACCCCCTGCCCCCTACTGACTCTCCACTGAACCCACAGTCCCTCTTGAAGCTCCTGGCTCGGGTAGGCAGGGCGAGAGCTGGGGAAGGTGGGGAGGTGGAGGGGTTTGGAGTTGCCCCCGCGGGAGTGGGGGGGGACACCAAGCACTGTACACCTCCATCCTCTGCCCCCCCCCCCCCGGGAAGAGGAGAGGGGGAGAGACTTGGGCTGTGAGATGGGGGGGCAGCGGAGGTCAGCGCTGGGACTCCAGCTGACTCCAGGGTATTAGCATAGAGCTTGCAGGCTGTGTGTGAGGGAGAGAGAGAGAGAGAGAGAGAGAGAGAGAGAGAGAGAGGGAGGGAGGGAGGGAGGGAGGGAGGAGGAGGAGGAGGGTAGAGGCAAGAGGGGAGCTTCAAGCGAGCGAGCGAGCCTGCAGCCCAGGGAGCTGGAGTGAGAACAGGCTTCTCCCGGCTCAGTTAATCTGGCTGTCAGTTGGTGTTAACACTGCAGTTTAAACGCTCTGCTCGGACTCCAAGGGAAGCAGCGAAGCCTCGGGGACGGAAGCCAGCCAGCCACGGGGAAGGACCGGCGGGAGGCGAGGAACCGAGAATCAATCGGCAGCGCAGCGAGGCAGGAATAAAGGGAAGGGGGGAAACAGCAAATCTATGCGTGGAGCTGGGCTTCCTTCTCGCCAATGCAAAAGGGAATATGCCGCACATTTTTGCCTTCTTCTGCACCGGGATCCTAGGCGCGGTAGTGGGCGCCAATTTCCCCAACAATATCCAGATCGGTGAGTGGGGGGCGGCTGGGGAGAGCCGGCCCTGGCCAGGGAGCCTTGCGTGTGCTTGTGTGTGTGCACGCCTGCAAATGTACGTGTGTACATACATATGTAGGTATGTATTTTTGGGGAGGTCTCGCTCCCCATCCTTAGCAGGAGGGAGGAAGATCAGGCAGCAGGCGAGGGGAGGGGTCTCATCGATGCCTTGAGGGGCAGGGGAAATGGGCTGTCTCTTGCATACACACAGGTACACACACACACACACACACACACACACACACACACGCTCCAAGCTTCAAGCTCGACAGCATGTGAAATGGAGAAACCACCGCTTCAGAGAGGGGAAAGAAAGAAGAAAAGAGTCAGGCTTGGTGTGGAATAGACTTGTGGGTGCAGAAGGAGTTAATCCCATAGCTTGGCGGAGGCTTCCTGCTCCCATTGACTTATATAAATATGTACGGTGGGCGTATTTATGTGTGTGCTTATATGTTAAATGTGCACAGATAGCCCAAATGGCAGGTGGCCGTGATTTCTTGGTGTGGGGGGGGTAGACCCCTCTCCATGAGGTTCTGGGCTTATTGCAGCTGCAGAGAAAGTGAACCCCCCTTGGAAGCTGGGGTTCTTGGATCCCCCCTCCTGTGCTGCCTGCCATGCCTGACTGTGGTCCTCGTTCCCCCAAATCCGGGGACCTCCTAGTCTGCCCACAGTCCTGCCAGTTGCACACACTGGCCCAGGTCCACAGGTCCCTTCCCGTTAGGTGACCCCCGCCCCCTCCTCCTGGGCTCCATCCTTTCCAGCTGGGAGGTGGTTTCAGCTGCTCGTCTTTTGTTCCCCACGGCTCAGCTCGCTCCGTGGTTCGTGTTTCCATAGGGCGCCCGTGCCTGCGTTCGCCAGGCACGGAAGGTTCTCTCCCGTAACCATGGCGAGAGCCAGACAAACAGAACCGATGTCAGCATGTGCCCACAGGCCCCCGGTCAGGGCGACCAGCCGCTCAGAGCAGCAGCCAGCGGCTCGCTCTGTTTCATGCCCCCACCAAGAGCGAGCTAAGGAAAGTTCCATGGCTGTGAGTTTCTGCTCTTTGCACAAGCGTATTTGGGGGAGGGGTGGAGGCGGGGGCACGAGGGCTACCTTGTGGGCACACGGCATGTGATGCTAGAGCCCCCCTCTGCTCCTCCCAAGCGCCTTGGCTCCCAGGGTGGTTGGCTGGCCCTGGCATAACTTGTTTGTTTTCCTGACACCTGTTAAGCCATATTCTGAATTGTGTGTGAGTCCGCGTGTGCTGCCGCCTTACACGCAAACTTCCTGCCTTCGGGAGACACTTCCCGTGCAGACCAGCCGGCAGCTTCTGCCTCCCACACCCCACCTGCGTGCTTCCATTCAGTGCAGGAGAGGAGGACGGGGTAGGCAAGAGTTTGGGGTGTGGTCATCTGAGAGAAGGGGGCGACCTTCACAATCAAGAATGTTGTTGCTGGGTTTGTAATTTCGACGTGTGTGTGTGTGTGTGTGTGTGTGTGTGTGTGACTTGTTCCTCCCTGTGGTGGCCATGGTGTTTGTCCTTACTTCCATCTTTACCTCACGGACCATAACTCCTCCGTCCAGGGCTCTGTCCACTAGCTTCCTGTAAGCAGGCATGTCCGTCATGATTGCTTGGGGGTGTTTGGTGCGTGTGAATGCTCGTGTAACCCTGCACATGTCCCCGTCATATGTAGCCTCGATGTGCTGGTTCAAATGCTAAAAACCATTGTTGCTGTTTCCAAACAAAGAGGAAAAGCATCTTGTCTTAGAGAACAAACGAGGCAGAGTCACCGCGGCGAAGTCACGCTTGATTCTGCAGCATGCCAGAAGCTTCGCCAAAGCTGTGTGGTCCATATTTCGCTTTTAAAATCAACCATGTGCCCCTGCCTTAGAAGTTAGGAGTACTGTTCCTGGAACAGCACGTCCCCGGCCGGTCAGAGATGAACTTCTGTGCAAATATTCATGGTAGTTCAGTCCTTAAAAATAGCTGATTTTAATTCACAGGGATGATTGTTAGACCCACCTGCACATCCACAGGAAATGCCAAGGCGGGTCCTGACTGAGTCCTGGTACCAGGAGCCCTGGCAAGTGCTTTTCCCCTGCACTTTGCTGGAACAGGACCGTCGGTGCCTCTTGACATTCTAAAGACCCCCCACGAGGTCCCGCCCGGCACACACAGCAGGAAACTCCTTATGCAACCAGCACGGGGTGGCTGGAGCATCAGTCACAAAGACCGCAAACACTGCTCGCAAAGAAATCCAGAGTACTCGGGAGGTCAGTAACAAACCTGCGTGGTAGTGGATAGCTAAGTCTCACGCAGGCCTTGGCAAGCTGAACACCCAAAGTGTCAAAGAAGCAGTGACCACGCGAGAGCCACCCACAGGGCCCTGGACCTCGATTTCAGTCCCTGCACAGCACTTCATAGCACCTTCGAGGTTCCTGCGAGGCAGACGGGGCCCAGGAACCAGTCAGACACAGTTAGACGCATCTGTGTGGATGTCCGAGAAGCGTCTCTGTGTCTTGCTGATGGTGGGAGGGAGCTTCCGTTCTTCCAGTCTCTCCTCTCTCCACCCCTCACTCAACCAAGGGGCAGAGGGATGGGTTCTCCAGGCCCCCCAAAGCTCATCCGGATTCTTTTACTTTGTGTGTGTGTGTGTGTGTGTGTGTGTGTGTGTGTGTGTGTGTGTATCAGAGGGCACCGTGTGTCCCTGTAGAGGGCCAAGAGTGACTTCAGGAACTATCCAGGATGGCTTCTACCACCTCCTTGCTTCACTCTGGGATTTCCCAGGCTCCACCCACCAGGCCGGAAACACAGGCCGCCACCATTTCCACCTGGAGTTTTTATGTGGGCCCAGGGACCTGAACTCAGGACCTTCTGCTTGTGAGACAGAGTCTTAACCCCGGAGCCACCTCCCCACCCGAGACGCTTGATTCTGTGCAGTCTTGTCTGCACTTGTGCATGCTGTAGGACAGACGCAGGCTCAGCCTGGGGTGGGCTGCTGGGGACCCACGCGCGACCCAAGCTCAGCAACGTCTCTTCCTTCCTTTCAGGGGGGCTGTTTCCCAACCAGCAGTCTCAGGAACATGCGGCTTTCCGGTTCGCCCTGTCGCAACTCACCGAGCCCCCCAAGCTGCTCCCCCAGATCGACATTGTGAACATCAGCGACAGTTTTGAGATGACATACAGATGTAAGTACCGCTGCTGTTTTGGAGTTTCCTTCCTGCGCGTCCGCCGGGCAGCGAAGGCCCAGGGTGGGCGGCGCCACGGCCTGTCGCTGGAACACAGAGCCGCGAGCCTCCGAGCTGTCGAGTTTCGGGGGTCCGCAGGGCGTCATGCAAGGGGGCGCGTGCCAGCCTGTGGGGGTAACGGGTTGACTGCATCTCTGTGTCTCACTGAGGTTTTCTGGGCCCCCCCCAAAAGAGCTTCACCCACAGAGATCTACTGAATTCTGACTTTAACCAAAAGCAGTTAAGTGCCCAGCTGCTTCCTGGCGCACGTGGCGCGTCTCTGGCTTCGAGAGAACAGGTAGCCGAGCAGCCGCGCATCGGCTTCCTCTTTGGGGAAGTGATTGTGTGTCCGTTGGAACTCGGTGGCTTGGTTCTTCCCATGGTGGTGTGAAGGGCTCGGATCGTGGAAGACACTTTGCGGGTTTACAGGAGAAGGGTCTGAGAAATCACAGTTTGTCGGGCAGCGTCTGAGCGCGGAGCACAGGGGGTCGCCCGAGGGGGCGGGCCGGCCCAAACAGGACCTCTGAGTTGCGCGCGTTATGACGTGTGGAAGGGTGACAGCGGCCAGGGTTTGGTGGTGACCAGGCGTGAAGCAGTCTGGGGGCGGCTGGTAGGACTTCTCCTAGAGCGAGAGAGGAGCACAGCAGTGAATCAACCGAGACTTTCCCTCTGGGGAAGTGACACTCCTGTAGGTAGGAAAGGCAGGGAAGCAGAAGCTTCTGGAATGAGCAAGACTCATGTCAGACCTGAAATTGGATTGCGTGGGCGCTATTGGCTTGTGACCTCTGGCTGAGTTGTGGATGGTGGAGGAGGGGGACGCGTCGCCCCTTCCATGGGCAGGTCTCTCAGTGGCGTCTGCAGGAGAGGTTCGGAAGGATCATAAGGTGACGTGGATATGAAGTGCAAGGATGCAGGAGTATTTGCCAAGGACGTCCAGGCTCGGCCACAGCACGCAGTGACCAGGGGACCGGTTTGTGGCTCTCAGAGGAGCCTCGTAGGGGAGTCTGTGCTCCTCTGAGACAGGAGGAAAGTGAGGTGGGACCAGGCCACGTGGTGACTGAAGAAGTGAATGGCTGTTCACGTGGCACCCCCAAAGGCCCGTATCCCGGGTCACCAGGATAAAGACCTCAATCCTTGGGGTAATCTAATCACGGCAGTGAAGTTACTCAAGACTCAAAACGGACTTTTCAGAGCTCTCACAAGTAACTGCTTGACAAAACGCATCGTGGGCATTACGCCTGCAAACTGTGGCTAGGCTTTGAGCAGGGGTAACCATGAGAGAAACGAAATAGGGAGTCTGCCTTTCGGTAAAGTTGCCATAGCAACCCTTGTCTGACGTGCAGTTTACTGCTCTGGAACCGGACCAAATACCTGACACAAAGCAACTTAAAGGGGGGGCTGGTTGGGGCTCACGCTTTGAGGGGGTGGTCCATCTTGGTGGGGAAGGCATGACAGTGTACAGCTGCTGGGTCACGTCTGGGCGGATCAGGAAGCAGAGAGAAGCGCCTCTGGCTTCTCCATTTCCTTTCCGATTCATCCTAAGACCCCATCCCCGTGTGCCCCTAGTTGGCGGGTCATCCCCCCTACTCGGCCAGTGCTCTTTGGAAACACTCTCTCGGACGCACCCGGAGGGTCTGCTCACTGATGTCCCACGTGGGGGTCCGCTCACTGATATCCTACATGGTTCTCACCCAAGCAACATGACCATCAAATGTAGCCACCGACTCACTAACCCTGCTTGGTCGCTGGGTTGTAGCACTACACAAAGGTCCCCGCAGGAGAGCCGGACAGGAGGAGGACGCGGCTGACCTCCGGCTTCTTGTTCCTTTCCTGTGCTCGCGGCAGACCCGTGCCCGAAGGGCTTGGTGTGCGCATGCAGCTCACCACCCGCGCCCACGCGCACCCCTGCATGCTGCACGCAAGGGAGAGGTGCAGGCCGTTTGGAGGTGGGGCCCACATCTTTGCTGTGTCCTCGGCTTGGGCCGGCCGCCCAGCGTGGCTCAGCACTCAACAAGGATTCCCGTGCTAAGAGTCGAGAAGCGCAGGTGGCCGCCAGGCACCTTCCCATTGTCCAGATGCCAACTGGCGAGACATGTTAATACAGGGTAGAAAGGTGAAGGGGGCGTTGCCACGCCGGTATCTTCATGGCCTGAGCCGTGATCTCCAATTGAGCCGTTGGCTGTTTGTCAGGAAGGTGGAAAGACATTCCCGAGAGGCTGTGGCTGGTGGCTAAGTGGCAGGTGGATCTGAGTCCTTGAACGGGACGCCCACGGGGCGTGAGCGGACCACGGGGCGTGAGCGGACCACGGGGCGTGAGCGGACCACGGGGCGTGAGTGGAAGGGTCTGTGCGCGCTGTTCTGCCCTTGGACCAGCCTTGGCTTTTCCTCCCCAGCTCTGTGCTGAGGTGGATGTCGGAAGCAGAATGGATCGGCATAGACTCTCAAGTAGCTGTTTTCTGAGAAGCAAAGATGCTGTTTTGCACTTTAGACTTTCCTCGTCTTCTCTTTCCGTCCCAAATCAGGGAGCCTGTGCGTAGTGGGAATGCGGTCTGTGGCACTGAAGCCCCAGGCCCGTCCGGAGGGGCTCTCTCTTCGGGTGTGTTCGGTGGTCCGTGGTGAGGGGAAACCTGTATGCATCTCCACATACTCAGTGAAATCTGTGAAATGACAGGAGCGTTTCTGGGCAGAGGGGTTCATTTGTCCTGTTTGGAAAACCAAATAAATACGTGATTCAGGTTTAATCTGTGTGCTCAGTTGAAATATGAATCCATAGCTGCCTTGAGCTGACTGCCCACTCGGTTTTGCCTGGAGAGAATGACCAAACACTTGCTTCTTTGCATGAATTTCACTGTCATTTGATCCCCCCACCCCCACACTGTGCTATTCGTTATCCCTCCAGCAGAGGGTGGAGGAAGGGAGGGAGACGAGGGGCGTCAGCTCTGGGAAGTCTCAGGGGACGGTGGCAGCTATGGGGCTGGGCTGAGAGGGTCTCAGGGGACGGTGGCAGTTATGGGGCTGGTGAGGGCGAGGAAGGCGGACGGTGCTGGTATCCCTAGTACCAGGACTGTCCTGCGTCGTGGAGCTCCGTGCGCCTCACTACGCTCGAAGGCACAGGGTACGTGGCGTGTACCCAGTGATCCAAATGCTTGGGGAGTCGCCTTCCCTCTACACGGACAGGGTGGGGGAGGCTCTCTGCGGAGCAGGCATGTGCCGGTCAGATACTCAGCCTGTCTGGGTGACGTTCAGGAAAGAATGAGTGACAGCTGAAGAGATGCTCAACCTTTGCCCCTTAAGCAAGAGGACCCGAGTTCCAATCCCAGATCCCTTGTAAAAACACCGGGAAGAAATGGCGGCAGCCTGCGCCGCTGACCCTGGAAGGCCTAGGAAAGCCCAGAGCAAAGCGATGAGGAGGTAGAGTGATCCAAGGTGCTTCCCAAAGTCACCCTTGGGCCTCCACAAGCACCTGCAGTGCCCTCTTCCACATACACCACGGCTACCTACACACACCCACACACAGGCTTACACTCATACCTACAAATGCCAAAAAAAAAATAGAGTGGAGTGCCAATGAGGGAGCCCCAAGAAACACTGCTGCAGGGTAATCCTTTGCATTCATCTATCCATTCAGTGTCTCATTCAGCACACATAGAGACACACACACAGACCTACACACATATATGCATATACACACATGCACACATATACATGTGCACAGACGCACACACATTTATACATGCATGCGTGCATACACGTACTCGTGAACACACACACGCGTATGCACACAGGGGACGTCTACTTCGCAAGCACTGTACGGGATGAAGGAAGCAGAAGGGCTGAGAAGGAAGACGCCCCGTGAGGCTTGAGCTCAGCCAGGAAGCCATTGAACTTCGCCGAATGCAAGGTTCGCCTGGGGAGCCTGCTAAAAGCAAGACTCAGCAGCGGACTCTCTTCTTGTTCCTGATTCAAAACATTCAGCAGAGGCCCCGGCCAGGCTCTGCAGCACTTAGCATGAGCATCACATTTAAGAAGCCCTTTCATCTAAAAACTCTCCCTTCCCTTCAGTAAGCATGGCTGAGCCCTTAACCAAACCCGGGCATAGCATTAAGTACCAGCCACGCAGACAAAGCTCCGACACGTTCCCTGCCCTGCGGGGCTTCATGTCCGGCGAGCTACAGCGTCCTGTTCGGAGCAAATTGAAATGTAAAGCTGCGCGTGCCTTGGCGGTGATTTCTACGGCGCATGGGAGGTTAGAGGCGCACACAGGAAAGCCGGGCTTGGCCTCGCGGAGGAGCTTGGGGTCTGAGGAGAAAGTGTCCAAGGGGCCGGGCCCGGGCCAGAAGAGAGAGAGGCTGCTGCTGTCTGGCAGAGGCAAGTGAGTTCAGGAAACAGTCACCTGCGCCCGCCATGCCCACCATGTCTGAGGTTGGTTTCTCATGCTTAGCCCTGATGACCAAGTGACCCCCATGAGCCATTTCCGGGAAAGGGAGGCCCCCTTCACTGATGCTATTTGTACGAATGAATATTGATTAGCCAATGAATATTCATACTAAAACATGCCTGTCTCGGTTTCCTTAAAATTTTAAAGGACGGCTCGAAGGCTTGTACTGATGGGCCCTGAGGTCAGCTGCCAAGGACACAGGAGGGACAACGAGGCCCTGCCTCTCCCTGAGGGTTTATATGTATGCAGCTAAGGGAGGAAGTGAGAGAGAGAGAAGGAGAGAGAGAGAGTTTAATGGTATAGCCACCAACAAGGTACCACGTTCTGTAGACAGGCCCTGCCTTGTTTCCTTAATCAGACTCATGAGGGCGTCAAAATTTTTTAAAAATTTTAAAAGACAGGGGCAGAGCAGGAGACCACCTGGGACAGAGGGGACCAGAAATGGAAGGAAGAGAGTAAAAGGGTGGATACGATCAAAATACATTATGCAAATGCATGAAAATGTCATCACGCAGCCCTTTAGTCCGTGTCATGAATGTATACTAATAAAATCTTTAACTGTTTTTGAAAACTGAGGCACCCCTGACCCCCAAGTCTATACAGCTTCTGCTTGTAGAAAAGGAAGGGGGTCATGCCCCAGGGAGCGTGTGCCTTTCATCCAAGCACCCCTACCCCCTCGCACCCCCACTCGGTCCACGGCCAGAACGCACGCGCCATCCAGCCAGACCACGTGTGCGCGCGGGGCTCTGGGCAGTGCCGCTCTTTTCATTATTCGCTTATGTTTCTGGTTTGCAAGCACGCTGAGTATATCCCTCCTTCCCTCCATCCCCCCTCCCTCCTACCCCTGGCCCTTCTCTTATCAATCCATCCCGCGCCCTCCCACCCTCCTGCCTGGCTGCTTCTCTGGACCCCGGGGTTCCCTCTAGCTTGTCTACTCTTGTGGGGTTCAGGCCTCTGTAGCATACGAAGCGGCTCCTCCTCGGGCCATCCCACTGATAGGGGCATTTCCTTCACTCATCCAGCTCTAGTCCCCAAGATTTCCATCATGTGTTCTCATCTCTCTTGAGTTCCTCGTCATCTGTGGGGACATGTTGGTGTGTCAGTCATTCTGCAGGTCTGGGAAGGACAAGTCCTCAGGAGGCGGGGATTCACGCAACATCCAGGTGCCTAGAGTCTAGTAGGTATAGTCCCTTACGTTCCAGTTGAGCTCCCTCGGGGGTGGGCCTACTAGGCGCATTCTGGTAGGTTCTAGAGTGTTCTAGCAAGTCTGTGGTGCAGCTGGCTTCTCAGCTTATTAGCTCCTCTCCCTAGCAACTGCTGATGGCTTTGATATCCTGGGGACGAGTCTTGGGAGTGTAAGCTCAGGAATGGCTTCCTGTCGCTGGCGTCTTCTGCAGCATTTCCTGAGTCTCCAGAGGGACTGACTGTTTCAGAGGAAAGAGACACACGGCACACTACCCCTCCATCACGCTCCTGTGCCGTGGCAGATGCCCACAGCCTCCCCCACCCCACCTCCCACCTCTGCTTTGATCTCCTCTTCCTTCATAGTCCCACCAGGTGCTGACACTGTGTGTGATTTGACTTTGGGTCTTATCATCTCTGGCCCTTCTGAGCAGAAGAGCGCAGATCAGTCTCTCTCTCTCTCTCTCTCTCTTCTCCTCTCTCTCTCTCTCTCTCTCTCTCTCTCTCTGTGTGTGTGTGTGTGTGTGTGTGTGTGTGTGTGTGTGCGTGTAAAGGCCTCAGCTAACATGAGAGAGATGGCTGTTCTCTTCCCAGAGCTTTGAGGCAAACTAGACCCATGAGCCATTTGGGAACTAAGCAAGATTCGTGGATTTGTCCACTCATGCAAAATGGCCCATCACAGCCCTGCACGGGCAGAGAGCCCACCACGCCCTTCCATCCACATCCCGACAGATGGCTTTTCTCTGCTCTTGGAGTCTCTCCCCTATGGACTCTTGCTCCAGTATTTAAGCAGCATCTACAAATTGGTCTGAGTTGATGCGAGAGGTGAAAATCCATTTGCTGTTAGGAAGCATTTGTACTAGGAGTTAAAGAAATAAAATGCACTGCGCATCAATCCTGATCTCAGGGGGCTCAGGGTCTGACAGAGGAGGTGGGCCCGGATGACAATCTGGGGAAAGGACTCTCTCTCTTTCTCTCTCCTCTCTCTCCTCTTTTTTTCTGTCTTTCCTCTCTCTCTTTCCTCTCTTTCTCTCTCTCTCTCCTCTCTCCTCTCTCTTTCTCTCCTCTCTCTCCTCTCTCTCTCCCCTCTCTCTCCTCTCTCTCTCCTCTCTTTCTCTCCTCTTTCTCTCCTCTCTCTCTCCTCTCTGTCTCTCCTCTCCCTCTCTGTCTCTCTCCTCTCTGTCTCTCCTCTCCCTCTCTGTCTCTCTCCTCTCTGTCTCTCCTCTCTCTCTCTCCTCCCTCTCTCCTCTCTATCTCTGTCTCTCCTCTCTCTCTCCTCCCTCTCTCCTCTCCCTCTCTCTCCTCTCTCTCCTCTGTCTCTCTCCTCTCTCTCTCTGTCTCTCTGTCTCTCTCTCTCTCTCTCTCTCTAAATGTTAAAAGTAAGCGTCCACTTGGAACATGGTAGGTTTCGCCAGCCCAGGACGCCGAGTCGAGCAGGCACCAGCAGGCAGCTAGCATATAACCGCACCGCACATACATGTGATCCCATGTTCAGTTCACTGACAAGTTCACTGAGTTGGGGTGTGAGGATTTGGTTTCAAATACCACCCTCTCTCTGGTTCCGGGCCAACCTTGGAAAAGTACAAGCCGGAGCTCATGTATAAAATCCAACTCTTGATAGCCAAACTAGCCCTCTGTTTTCTTCTGTGTGTATGCGTACGCATGTTTCTTTGCGTGCTTTGTATGTAAGTGAGCATGTGTGTGTAGGCATGCGTGCGTGCACATGTGTGTTCATGTGGAGACAACCTCAACCTCTGATTGTTGCTTCTTGGGAGTTACTCCTGGGGGAGTCTCACAGGACCTGGGGGTCTCACTAGGAACTGGGGGTCTCTCACTAGGACCTGGGGGTCTCTCACTAGGACCTGGGGGGTCTCACTAGGACCTGGGAGGTCTCACTAGGACATGAGGGTCTCTCACAGGACCTGGGGGTCTCTCACAGGACCTGGGGGGCCTCTCCCAGAATCTGGGGGTCTCTCACAGGACCTGGGGGTCTCTCACAGGACCTGGGGGGGTCTCTCACAGGACCTGGGGGGTCTCTCACTAGGACCTGAGGGGTCTCTCACAGGACCTGGGGGTCTCTCACTAGGACCTGGGGGTCTCTCAAAGGACCTGGAGTTCACTGACTAGGCTTGGCTGACTGGCCAGGGAGCCTCCAGACCTGCCCCCCAACCTAGGGCATGGAAGCCTATGCTACCACACCTGCTTTTTGTGGGTTCCGGAAATTGACCTCAAGTCCTCTCTCAATAAAAGCACTTTATCCGCTGAGCCAGCTCCCGGCCCCTAGGAGTGTATTTCTGCACCGAGTGCATAAAGGACACTCCAGGGGGAAAGTCTCCAGCCCTTGCTTGTGAGGAAGGCCCCCAAACCCACCGAGAGTCTCTGAGAAACTACAACTTCCTCCTGGTGAAAAGCTCGTTGTGCACTTTGCATGTGAACGAAGATGCCCCCTCGATCATCCCAGGGGTTTTCACGGCGTCTTCTTCCACAGAGAACAATCCAGAAAGCAGCCTGGTGCTCCCAGCTGCCCAGCTAGCCAGGGCTCAGGGTTCGACTCAGGCAGACATGAGAGCGCGACTCACAACAGATGAAGCCCGGGACCCGCGAATCAGTTCTGCGCAGGGGGTGACCTGGCGCTCAACTGAGAACAGGGGCCGAGATGATGCGGGGCGGGGCGGGGGTCCCGTTGGCACCTGGACACAGACCTGCGTGGGACACGCCGTGGCGTGGGCTCCTGCAGGCTGCGGGTGGGACACGCCGTGGCGTGGGCTCCTGCAGGCTGCGGGTGGGACACGCCGTGGCGTGGGCTCCTGCAGGCTGCGGGTGGGACACGCCGTGGCGTGGGCTCCTGCAGGCTGCGGGTGGGACACGCCGTGGCGTGGGCTCCTGCAGGCTGCGGGTGGGACACGCCGTGGCGTGGGCTCCTGCAGGCTGCGGGTGGGACCCGCCGTGGCGTGGGCTCCTGCAGGCTGAGGGTGGGACCCGCCGTGGCGTGGGCTCCTGCAGGCTGAGGGTGGGACACGCCGTGGCGTGGGCTCCTGCAGGTTGTCCGCATGCTGCTGACCAACGCACCACCAAACAGCCTGTGCCCTCTCACGCTCCTTCGCCACAGTTCAGTCCAGTGGGCAGGAGAGTGCGCCCCAACTCCAGAGTCCAGGGATGGCCGCAGCAGGCCCACAGGGAGTGCTGAGAGGGGAGCAAGCCTCCTCACCCCCCAAGCTGTGCTGACAGTCTGCCTGCGCACCGAAGAGGCGTCTTTCCTCTCGCCCTCCTGCCGGAAAATGGTCCCACCGGCCTGGGCTGGGTCTTCCCTTATCAATTAGATGCTTTCCTGCAGACGTGCTCAGGGCTTGCCTTAACGACCCCTGGCACACATCTATGTCATGTGATGTGGAAATTCCCACCCACTGGAAAGCCTCTAGGTTAGAGCTGCCTTTGTCCAGTGGGCTTCCCGCAGGGATTTCCTCTGCCCCCCACACCACAAGCTGCTGCCTATGGCCTCGTGGTCACCTCTTCTACTCGGAAGGCTTGTCCACCTTGAGAGCAAACCAGGGCCCCACAGTTCTCTGAAAAAAGACTTATCAGGGACCTCCGCCTTCTTGTCTAACGGGAGGTCTGTGATGTTACGGGTTCTGAGAGCTGCGAATTCCTACATGGTTGTCAGCAAGGGGCTGAAAGTGATGATGTGTATGTGTGCATGTGTGTGTACGTGTGGGTGTGCATGTGTGTGCGTTCTGTGCATGCATGTACACGTGTACCTGTGTATGTGTACATGCGCGTGCATGTGTGTGTGCATGTGTGTGCATGTGCTGAGGAATTACTTGAAGTTCAACTTGAAAAGCTTCTTCCAGCTGTGTGCGGCTAATGTCATAAGGACCCTGAATGTCACATGTGTTCTGACCAAAGGACTGCTGGTATGGCCACACGGGCCTTGATGAGCTGCTTGAGCTTTGTGTCAGTTGACACTTCTTTCCTGAACCCCAGTTTCTTTAAAAGATGGTGGCAGTGGCCACGTAAACATTGGCATTGCCAGAAGACAGTGGGTTCGCAATCACTTTCCCTCCTGCACCACCAGGTGGGCTTTCCATTCTCCCTTTTGCACAAATGAGGAGGCAGCTCTCAGAGGAAGCTGGGGAGAGATGGTCTAAGAGGACATCTTTGGACTGGGCAGAATCCTCAGCCCCTAGTCTGGCTGCACCTCCCCCACCCATGCCCGGGCATGGCGCCAAGTCATCTCCCCTTCCTCAGTCTGGTCACATGACCGTCTGGTCACTTGACTGTCCGGATCCATGACCATCTGGTCACGTGGCTGGCAGGTCACGTGCATGTCCAGTCACGCGGCCGTCAGGTCATCAGTGGCTAGCTGCACTTCCTGCCAGCTGGAGGAGAGGGGATCTGCCTATGGACATTCTGGGAAGCTCCTAAGATCCCACCCCCTTCTGTGGTTCTGGTGATGGCGTCATGCCGCAGACAGCGGGGAGCCCTAGGCTGGGGAAGGTCTTGGTCTCAGAGGCGCAGCCAACCTGGGCTGAATGAGGCAGATCGAGGCTCGTGAAATGGTGCCACATGGTTCTGTCCATCTTGGGACAGTCATACGTGAGTCTTCCGGAAGCAACTTTCCCACTCACTTTTGTTCTGTGTACAGACGTGTGCAGAGACCATGAGAACAGAGGACTACATGACATGACACATGTGCTCTCAGTGCCGCAGGTACACTTCCCATCTTCTGGCCAAACTTACCAACTTCTTCAAACTCGGACTGGGGAAGTGGCTCCCTGTCCGAAGCCTTGGCTTTGTCAACACAAAGACCTGAGTTCAGATTCCTGGATCCCAAGAAAAAGGTCAGGCGGGTGTGGCAGCTGCCTACAATTCCAGCCCTGGGAGGCGGAGCCTGGAATCCCCAGAGCAACTGGCCAGACGCACCAGCCCTGCCGTCTGCTCTGGGTTTAATTAGAGGCCCAGGCTCACACAGTAAGGTGGAAAGTGTCGGAGGATTCCTGCTACCACCCTTGAGCGCCACAAACACACGTACTCAAGTGCACCCGTGTACACACTCACATGTACACCCTACGTGCACGCGCGCTCACATGCATGTATCCCGCGCACATGCATATCTGAAATTCATAAAACTCACACACATGTGCACACGCATGTACACATGCACACTCACATATGTACACATGCACATTCACACATGTACACACGCACACTGCGTACACACGTGTACACATGCATGTACACGTGCACACACATGTACACCTGCACGTACACATGCGCAAGCACAAACATAAAACTTGATGATTGTGCTTCCCACTTTATACCACAGTTTTTTTTATTATTTATTCAATGTGTGTGTATGCGTGCGTGTGTTTGTGTGTGCGTGCGTGTGTGTGTGTGTGTGTGTGTGTGTATAGAACCACGGATGAATTTGGGAACCACCATGGACACCTCCACCTCCTCCTTGTTTACTCTGCCCCGGGATTCACAGGCTCCGCCCTACCAGGACCAGAAACACAGGCCGCCCCCGCTTCCACCTGGCGTCTATACGTGGGGTCTAGGATCCGAACTCAGGACCTTCCGCCTGCAAGGCAGAGGCCTAAGCCACCTCTCCAGCCCCTATACCACAGTTTTTTTTTTTACCTCAAGTGGCAGTGTTGTTCCCTTTACTGCTACATGTTCATTATGAATGGTCTCCTCACAGCTCACTGTACATTTGACCCCTGATTAGTGCACCCCGTTTCATTTGACTGGGTGTCTAAATTGTTTCCATTTTTTTCCCCTTAAAAGAAGCATCGTGGTGATTATCCTGAAAGCTTCTAATTACCTCATATTTTGTTGATTTTTTTATGAGCAATAAGACCAGTAGAATGACTTACAATGATATTTATTACAATAATCAGGGGGTGTAGGACTTGCAGTAACTCATTTGGTGCTTAATGTACGATTCTTGATGACTTGCTCAGTACCAGTGTCAATGAAACTTTCAGGGTGACCTTGAGGAGTCTTCGTGTCTGATATTTCTGGCTGTTAATACAGGGCAGTTCAGGCAGAGTCTTGGGGTCACAAGAGCGAGTGCCGGCCATTACTCATCTGAAGGCGCTTGGAAATGAGCAATACTCAAGAAAGGCAGGGTAATGTAATTAACCAGGCCTCTTATCTATTAGCAAAACGCACAGTGACTAATGGCTCTTCAGTGCCTTCCTGGGAGGGTGGTCATTATCTATGAATGAATCTGGTTTCTAGAGGAGGGGGGAATTGAAATTTCTTCAGGCTAAGTTCATCTCGGGTCTGAATGTGTAGAGACGTGAAATCTCGCAAGTCCTTCTTCTCACTTGGGACTTCAGAATAGGCTAGAAACGTGGCATGTAGAGTCCTGTGCTTAGGAAAGTCTTGTTTCTAGAGACACAGGGACCACCCTCTCTGTGTTCCAGGGTCATGGGGACCACCTTATATGTTCAAGGATCAGTTGGGACTCTTTGTTGGAAACTGAGAGAAACCCGGTTCTCTGCAGGATTTTGGGTTGGATCATCTCTGGATTGGAGGACTTGAATGACGTCGTCTAAATCATGATTTTCACTCGACTTCTCTCTAAGTTGCTTATCTGCTAGGTACGTGCATGGCACAGATATGCCCGTGGCTGCCCATCCTTGCCTGCCCAGCTCCAAGGCCAGCATGAAAGGAGCTTCTCGCTCCCATCCGCTCCACACAAGGCCAGGGGTGGATGTAGCGACGGAAACCCAGGACGCGTGGTCGTTTGTAAACGGACCCCAGGGACCAGGACGTTGACGTCTGCATTGGCCTGCCTTTGTCAAGTGATGATTCTAGAGTGTCGAGTGGTGACAGAGACCCAAGGGCGATGGCTTGAACTCAGCCTCCCAGGGGACACCAGAGAGAGCAGCTTGCCCCCCACAGGGTAGGGCTGGATACTCAGCTGCCCGGGAACGAGCCTGTGCCATGGGCCCGTCTCGGAAGTGCCGCCCACTCACACGGGCACGGCCCTTGCAACTTCTTTTTAACCATGCAGCGTCAAAGGAGTTCCCAGGCACACGCGCGCTTCCGTCTCGGCGACTCAGGAGGGTCCTGAAGTGCTCACTCGAGCTGCTGATCCCGGCCCCAGCCACAACCTTGGCTGTAACGCCGAGAAGCCCACACCCCCAGACCGTTTCACCTGCTAATTGATTATGGCCCTGGCTTCTGGCCAGAGTGAACCCGGGACCTGAGGAGGGGGACCAGGGAGAACCAGGAGCAGAGAAAGGGGGTTCTGACATCAGCTGAGAGTTCAGGAGATGTCTATCCAAGAGGAGAGTATGGCGATCGCCTCTCACGGGAGTTCACAGATGGATGGTGAGCTGCTATTCTGAGACAGGGTCGTAATGAGCGACGGAATGCGAGCTAACAAGACCGTCAGCCTGGGAGTTGACACTCATGTCCTCAGCCTCGACTCGGATGGGGAACAGCGAGGAGCCATCAGCACATGAGGCAATCCCTCTCTTTCCTAGAAGGGCATACTTCTTCCATCCAGAGTGCCCCGCTTTGGACAGTTGGGTGTATTGCCAGACATGTGCCGAGCGTAAGTCACGAGCGGAACACGCCTCAGAGCCAGCCTGCGATGTGAAGAGAACACAGGAGAAGTCACCAGAACGGCGACCGTCCCCTGGCCTGTACGCCTGGGAGTGTCACAGGACAAGTCTTGTCCCCTGCCGCTGAACGCGGGTAGACGCAGCCTCCGAGTACCCGGCACGTCACCAGTCCCAAGGGATGCGCTGGAGAAGGGTGACTGCCGACCTGGCTCTATGGACCGTGTATTCTAGAACCATCCTCCGGGAGCCAGCCCTCCACCAGTCCCCAGAGGAGCTGCCGGAGAATGGAAGCCACGGCGCTCTTCTGTGGACCGTGTGTTCTGGTCTAGAGATGGCCGATGCGTGCGCCTCAGTTTATAAAATGATCGCTTCTCGGTCCGTCCCCAAATCCCCATGAAAGAAGAAAGGACGTTTTTGTCCGGCGAGGAATTGCCTGCTGAGCACAGGCAAGGCCTTGGCTTTGACCCCCAGCACCACATACACTGGGCGTGTGGCACAGCCCTGAACCCAGCACAGGGGGAGGCAATGGCAGAGGGATCGGAAGCTGCAGGGCCTCTTAGTTGCAAAAATTCAAGGGGGGAAAAAGGAAGAAAAGTGAAAAGAAATGCAGTCTGGGTTAGGTGGTCAAAGAAAACTAATGCAGGGAGGTAAATCTGAACTCAGACCTTGAGTCGAAGAAGAGTCAAGCAGAGGAAGGTGCCCATGGAACTCAGGACCCCAATGCACAGGGGTGCTACGCTGAGAATCGTGCTCCAGGGAGGAGATGCCGGAGCCCCAGAGCGAGGCCCTGTTAGCCACTGGCGGCCTGGTCCCAGGAGGACGCAGACCTGCTCCAGGGCCTAAGAGTCAAGGGCCACAAAGTCGCACTTGCTGCCAAAGGGGAACAAGGGAAGGGAAACCCTCAACAACAGCAGGCAGCCTGGGGGCTTCCAGCGTGCTCTTCAGAGAAGGGATCTTTCCATCTTGGTTCCAGAAGATTCCAGAGCTGGTACTTAGTAAGAAAGCTGGGAGAGGTGTTTGCATGTGTGTGTGTGTGCGCGCGCACGCGTGCATTTCAGTGTGTGCATAAATATTCATGTGTGTGTTTGTATGTGTCATACAGTTAGATAAAGGTGTCAACTTGATGGTTGCGGGTTTGAGCTCTAGGCACATTTGTAAGAATTAGTGGTTGAACTGAGCCCAGAATGAACCTACAGGAAATTGTCTAGCTGATGGGGAAGGCCCAGCCTATGGTAGGTAGGACTAGTCCCGGGCAGGTGAATAAGATGGAGGGAACTAGTTAGTCCCGGGCAGGTGAGTAAGACGGAGGGAACTAGTTGAGAAAGTTGGCATCCTTGTGTACACTTGGCCAGAGATGCTGGTTTGGCAAGTGAGGATCGTCCCTTTCTTAGTAGTTATGTGGAGATGGTGTGGTAGGTCCCTCGGCCCTGGTGTTGCTGTGAGCTCTCCTGTCAGGCAGACTAACAACTATAATCAGAAATCATAAGAGAAAATAAATCCCTTGTTCTCTTAAGCTGTTTGATGGTGATTTTACCAGCAGCCATGAAGACAAACTGCAACAGGATGGGTGTCTGTGTGCATACATGTATGTGCATGTATGTATGTATATATATATAAAATATATATGTGTGTGTGTATGTGTGTGTGCTGAACGTGTGTATAGTGAGTGTAAATGTGCATACACGTGTGTACCTGTGTGTTTGTGTGCACATGTATGTGTACATGTATGTATGTATATATACTTGTACATGTGTATCTGTGCATGTGTGCAGATGTGTGTGTATCTGTGTATGTGTATGCTTGTGTGTGAGCATGTGTGTGCACATGTGTGTATGTGGCATGTGTGTGTGTGCACATGTGGGTGTGTGCTCATGCATTAATTTTTTTCACAGAGAAGGGAATTAAGGCCTTCTGGAAAGATCCCTTTCCAAGTGTGAGGGGGCAGGAAGCAGAGCCGGGGAGCCTCTGCTCAGCGGACCACACGCCCCAAGCAGGAAGAGCAGAGGGGGTGAGGCGGGAGCGCCTTCCTGCCCCCTCTGGAATCCAGGCAGCTAACACGTTGGGGAAAGCTGACTGACAGATGCTGCTTTTCCTGAGCTTTCGTCCTGGCTCCAAGGTCACGCCAAATACTTTCAGGTGGGCTCTGCCCTGGTCGTTGCGATGGGCCGGTTCTTCTGAGTCGCCGATAAGTTTCTCAGTAGCAAATCCTGTGGCCTTGACACATCTGATCTTTCTGAACTCCACGGGTTGAGTGTTTGTGTGCACCTGACACGCGTGTGTAGCACAGGATGCATGAGGCAGGTGGAGGTCAGGGGACTACTGGGTAAAGTCAGCTCTTTCCTTCCACCTCGTGTGCTTTACGAATTGAACTCAGGTCCTCAGGAGCGACGGCCAGCGCCTTTCCTCTGACCCACACACTCATTTCGTGTTGTTTGCAGCCTATGGGATCTTCCTGCCCCCTCTGCTACCCCACACCCCGATCTTTGCAGCACTGTGTTCTCCCAAACCCACGGCCAGCGAGTCTTGGATTATTTCTGCCCCTTTTCACTCCCCAGAGTGTGTGTTGCTCAAGACCCTGGTTCCTCATCCGGAGCTCCAAACCAGGATTTGGGGGACACACCGTGGCCCCCCCAGCCGGGCGCAGGGCTCTCCTGCCTCTTGTGGTGACTCGCCCGGGCTCAGGGCGCGTCCTGGCTGGCTGCCTTCTACGGTCCCTCTCGTACGGGTCACGTGTTGGTCCCCCGCTGGCTGACCCAGACCCCGCTTCCATCTCTCTCCTTCCCATGGAGTGAGATTTTGGTTCTTCCCTTCGCTCTCGAACCCACGACTTCACAGTCAGCCATCGACTTCTGCAGACCAGTTCAAATCTTGAACCTTTCCTGTCTGGAGAAGATAATCACAGTCAGCCCATGACAGGAGGCTCCGTGAGCCGATAGCATCCCGCCTGCCTGAGTCTTGTCACCACAGCTCAGTGCTGCAGACAGGAAGCTACAGCAGCTCACGCCTCGCAGCCGCCCCCTGAGTCGCGTTCCCTCCCCGCACTGTGGCCCCGGGCGGAGTCCTCACCTCACCCACCTGCTAATCCTGTACCCAGTTACTTAGCCGCCTGGCACCTGCCCAACTCCTTATGTGCCTTAAACTCTGGGAAGACAGCGGAAAACCCACCAAACCAAGTCCTGCACTCTGGCAGTGGACATTCTAGAAAACAATAATTAGCTAAATCTTTTCTTTTTTAACTTTATTTATTTAGTGTGTGCGTGTGTATCAGAGAGTATTGCGTATCCCTACGGAGGACCAAGGGTGACTTTGGGAATCCTAAATACTTCTTTTAAAATATTTATTTATCATTTCTTTGAGAGAGAGAGAGTGTTTATGATTGCCATGATCCAGAGGTAAAGAGAAAGAGAGAGAGAGAGAAAGAGGGAGAAGGAAGAGGAGCGAGAGAGAATACATGTGTTTGCCATGACAAACAGAGGTGGAGGTCAGAGGACAGTCCCATCCTTCCACCACGTGGGCTCCAGGGGTTGAAGCCAGGCCGCAGGTTTATGAGTGGTCACTATGTCGCAAGCCCTTAGTGCTGCTTAAATGCCACGCACGTATGTAGCTGAATGCAGTCAAGAGCAGTCTGGTGTAGTCTCGTGATTGAATCCCCTGGGACTCAGGGCAGGAATGAAACTGTCTCTGTGCCTGAGCGGGGAGAGACAGGAACACAGGAAAGTAGAGACCTTAATGGAGAGAGATTGAACATTTTGCAAGACTGGGTGCCAATCTGCGCTTTGTCATCAATGTGGGACCCGCTAGGCTGTGTGTACTTACGAAGCATTTGGACTCGGATGTGCAAAGCTTGTGGTGTTATTAGATTGCATTTGTTTTAAGTAGCCATGCATTGTAACAAGCAACAGTACAGATCTAGACTCCCAAAGGGGGAGAAAAACCAATAACTATGTTGAAGGCTTTGAAACAGTGTGAGCGAATGCTTCCAAGAAGAAACAAGCCGTGTCAGGCATCGAGGTGGGTATTTCTTTGTAAGCAGTAAGAAGAGAGATTGATCAGTGGGTTCAAATGGGGAGTAAAGATAGAGGATTTGGGATTTAAACGACACCGCGAGTCCCTCGTGAAAACATGAGAACTTGATGAAAAGCTCATGGATCCGCCCGTGCCTGCTGCATAACAAACGGCACCTGTACCTTGCTTTTTCAGAATCACAGTCTTCTCGTTGGTTGTGGTCCAGCTGTTTCCCCGCATCACTGGACTCCCAGGGGTGTGGGCGTGCCCTAGGGTCTCTTCAGACGTGCCAGTCCGCAAAGCCCAATTACCAAAAGTCCTTCATTCCATGGGGGTGGTGTGGATGCAGGAGGTCTACGCTAAGCACACAGGGTGTCTTCCTACTCCACCCGCTCAGACCCTGGGGCGTCCCATTGCTTCAAGCCAGGTATAACTGAACCATCCTCGGGGGCACTGTGGGCACGCGACTCTAAGAGTGGCCCAGTGCACCACGGCAGCGGCCACGGGGACCCTTAGGAGCCTCTGGCAGCGCTCGGCACGGTGACGAAGGTGGTGTGACAATGTCGTCCCCTAATCTCAGATGGCACCACCGTCCTGCGGGTCCTTTCTTGGTCTTTTGGGTACAAGATGCTCTTTCCCCTTTGTTTGATCTGGTCCCTTCCGGTCTCCCTGGCCCTTTTGACTTTCTACCTCTTGTACCTAGAAAGGGTCATAATCTCCCGTGGGGCTCGCAGTTCTTGGAGAGGAGAGGACTGAGCTCACACACACTGGTACTTGGCGTGAGACCTGCAACAGAGCAGGCGCTTAGCGTGAGACCCGTCACATAGTAGGTGCTCAGTGTGAGACCTGGCACATAGTAGGTGCTTCATGTGAGCCCTGAAACAGAGTAAGTGCTTAGCATGAAACATGATATAAGGCTGGGCACAGAGTAGGTGCTCAGAGTGAGACCCGGCACACAGTAGGTGCTCAATACCTGGCATCAGCTGTCGCCTGTTCCTTGCTGTCCTTGTTGGCCGTGACAAGTTCCTTTAGAAATAAATGCCTTCCCGAGGACTCGCAGGGTCACTCAGTGGGTAAGGCACCCACTCACAAGCCTGGCCACGTGAATTCAGTCCTCCGAAGCTCACATGGTAGGAGAGGACCGACTTCCGACAGCTGCCCTCTGACCTCCCCCCGTGCACCGTGGCCTGCCTGCATATGCCTTCGCCTTCCTGACACATAAAGCAATGTCCAAAAAAAGAAAGAAAGACCCTCGTGAAACCATCAGGGAACGCGATGCTCTGGTCCAGACAAGGAGCCGGCGAGCGACACCCCCTAAGGGGGGGTGGGGTCTGCGCTTCAGCTGCAAACGCCACGATCAGACCTCTGTGATGTGCAGCAGACCCCAAAATAGAGCCGCTTCGCGAGTCCTTCCCTTCTCCCATCTGCCAGGAGCGTTCCGCCGACTCTCCAGGTCTTGCTTTGAGTCAGCCGCCTCGAAATAATAAAATAAAATTTAAATCTGTCCCTGCACTTATTTGGGAACGACAAGGCAAATATCCCTCAGCTAAATATATCGCTCGTGTTGCTGCGCATAGAGGACAATGTTGATACTGAGGTGGGGCAGGGGATGCTGGGAAAGCGGGATGCGGGACCAAAGGATTCATCAGACACCACCTCTTAAGATGGGTTTGTAATCAAGAGCATTTCGGGAATGTTCTTGCTGGCATTTCTAACTTAGAAAAAGCACTGCAAGGGTCCGTTTAATGCTGGTGTGTGTGTGTGTGTGTGTGTGTGTGTGTGTGTGTGTGTGTGTGTGTGCTGGAGTTAGAAGCGTGTTTATGTGGGTGCTGGGCTTCTGGGGCTGCTGTGGTCTCTCTACCCACCAGCATCTCCACAGCCCTCTAGTTCAATGTCATCCTGATCGCAGGATCCCGCAGGTCCAGGGAATTCTGGGAACAAGCTAGCTGGGGATTCTGGTTGCAAATGAGAAGCAGTAGACTTGGTGCAGGATATCTGAGGATCCACGCAGGGTTCTGAGGTGCCCTATCGGATGTGGGGGAGTCGGCGACTTCGGATTATAGATGTCTTTGGAGGCCAAGAAGAAGTATTCAAGAGACAGAACAATGAATTTTTACCAGCCCATATTGCAAAGGCTCTGCCCCCACAAGAAAAGTTTGGCTTGGCAGTACCCAAAATCATCCTCGGCGGATACGTGGGCACCTGGTGTCCAGTGCACCGCGACTCCCTTGTGTCTACACTACAGGCTCACAGGACTTGTACCGGCTGTCCAAACTGCTGCGAGTGCCCATGAGAATTCTGAGGGTCCACAGATGTCCACAGGATTACCTGGGGTGCAGGTGATAAAGGCTGTTTATATGCAGATGAGAGCGTGTGGGGGAGGGGCGATAGACCTCAGGATTGTAAGGACTTGCCAAGCGCTCATGTGTCTTGTTAATTCCCAGCCTTCCTCTCTTGGCTGCATTCTCTGTCCATGTCTCCTGAGACTCCATGCCTAGTGGAATCCTGCCTTCCTTAAGGACCAGAGAGTTCAGAAGGATTAGTCTGCGGCCACGAGATTGGGGAGGGACGGGCCTTGCTAGCCAGGCTGCTTGGCCCTCTCTGTGCTCCCCACCAGTGTTTGGAGTGGGCTCAAGCATTTCTATCCCACAGAGAAAGACTTAGGATAGACACTCAGGACTGGCCTTGATGGTACAATTCCTGTCCTTGCCTTTTAAAAGAGGGCTCTGGGGCTGCAGAGACGGCTCAGAGGTGAAGATTTTGCCTCGCAAGCAGAAGGCCCCGGGTTTGGATCCTAGGTCCACGAGGAAACGGTGACCTTCTGCATTTCTGGCCAAGACAAAGCGTGGGGAGAGAGGGTCAGGCCCTGCCCCCCCCCCAGGATGGCGTGGACTCCAGTTGTGTGGACTGGCTGGCCGTGGGAGCGTTGACCTTCCTGCCTGTGGGCACAGATGTTCTGCTGTGGGCACAGATCAGAGCGGGAAGGGCCCACTGGGATTTCCAAGTTCTCGCGTCCCGGAATGAAGAACTGGACCAGGGACACAGGCAAAGTTGAGTGCTGAGACCCCTGTGAGTCACTGGCATGACCCCACCTTTGGACAGCAGTGCATTGCTCTCTGCTGCTTGGGTCCTTCAGCCCGGGGCACGGGGTTCCAGTCTCTTCCCTGTCATAGATTCTCTTGGCGTCTCTGTCTCCTAGCTCTGTTCCTCACCACAGTCACTTACTTACGGAGACCGCCCCCCCCCACTGCCTTTCTCCCTTCACAGCGATGGCCCAGGGCCTGTTAGAAAGCTGCCCATCCGGTTCAAACTGGCCCTTCTAAGCACCGCTTGGAGGATACCTGTCTGGCGCTCTGGGCTGGATTCCACCCCTGCCCCCAAGTGTATGTGTTGAACTCTTACATTCCAATGTGATGGCATTCAGAGAGGGGCCTTGGGGGAGAGTTTGGTTTAGATGAGTATCCCTTCCCCACCGTGAGATCAGCCACTGTCTTGCCGACCCCAGAGTTCTCTTTCTCCATGCACCAAAGAAAGGCCACGTGAGTTCACAGGTTGATGATGCCACCCGAAGCCCGCAAGCAGGCGGGACCCTACCATGCACCTCAATACTTAGCATGAGAGCTACGCGTGGGAATTCTGTTGCTTAAGCTGCCTTTTCAGGAGAACGCCCTGTGATAACTCTGTCAGCCCAAATGGCCAGGGGGGGTTTCCTAGTGACAAATGGACGTGCACACGCGATGGATGTGCTACAGACAGACGATGCGCTAAGAGGGTGCAGGGGAGGGGCGCACTGGGGACAGGAGGGGGTCCTACAGAGGAGACCCAGGATTCCTCGGTCCTTCTGAGAGCTGGCCCTGAGCCCAGCCGCCTCCTACTTCTCATCTCACTAGGCTGAGAAGATTGCACAGCTGCTCTCCACAAATGCTCCGAATTCCCCGCCCACGCAGATGGGGGGGACCTACAGAAGCAGAAGGGGGCGGGGGGGGGAGCGTAGCTGGCGACTCCAGTGGGAGGGCTGGTTTCTCCGACACCTTCTCTCTCCATCTCTGCCTTTGTCCTGCGTCAGTGAGCCGCAGTGGTGTGGCCCCGGAGGGAAAAGAGAAGTCGGAGGGCGAAGGCCAAGCGCGGCTGTGTCCCCATCATCTGCGATTCCAGACGCCCACCTGAGCCAGCTCAGGGTCCTGGTCCCTCTGTGACCCCAGCTGCTTCCCCAGCCTCTGCTTGCCTGAGCACCCCTGCTGGACATAGGGTAGGACCGTCCACCCACTCCGTTACCCTGAACATCCCTGCTGGTCCCGAGGGTAGTGCCCCCCACGCCCCAACACTTCAGTGCCAAACGTGACGTGTCTTCTACCTCTGCCGGTCCACCTGCCAAACGCAGGATGACATTCCAGAAGGCTGAATCTCAGCCTTCCTCGCTGCAGAGTGGGATGGATGACGGATCCCTCGTGCTCAGGGCCTTTAGAGCTCAGCATGAAAATGGTTGGTGAAAAGGGTCTCTCAGCCCATGACGCTGGCTGCTGCTGTTTTCCCAAGGAGCCTTGAGGCTCAGCTCCAGACCCCGAAACACAGGCAATACAGCTAAGGCCGGCCGCCCTGGCTGCCCCGCTGACCGCGTGTCCATGGGGCCACACGCACCTGCCGTGACAGTGGTTCATGGCATAAAATCACGACCCGGCCAACGCCACGTGGTGCTCGCTCAGTCTTGAGTTGTCTTCTGTTCAGACGTTTCGGTCTTCAGTGGACTCATTTCTCCTTTGGGGGTATATGTGTTTGGCCCCTCGGTGGGATGACAATAGGCCGGGCTTAACCTGGGGTTTCTGTCTTGACTACTGTGTTTCTCTGGCCAGCACAGCTCTTCACACCCGTGTCAGTAGGTGAGCCGTTGTAGCTTTGCGTCTTTCATGTAACTCAACTTATTATTACCTTGTACGTGATACGTGTGGATATGTGTGCATTCCCTGTGCATGATGTGTGTGTGTATATACATGCTCTGTGCATGATGTGTGGAGCACACACACACACACACACACACACACACACACACACATACACACACACCCCTGTTCCAGGGCACACATGAGGTCAGAGGTTAGCCTTACGGAGTCATTTCTCTCCTTCCACTGTCTCCAGGGGTCAAACTCAATCGGGTCGTCAGGGTCGGGTAACAAGCATCTTCCCCGCTGAGTCGTATTTCCATCCGGTGCTTCCTAATATTTCGAAACCAAGTAGAATAATGAAGTCTTCACATTTGTGTGCATGTGTGCATGTATATGACAATACGCATGCTCGTGTGTATACAGGTGTGTATACAGGTGTGTTTACAGGTGTGCATGCAGGTGCATGTGCGTGTGTGCACTGTGGAGTGGAGGCCAGAGGTTGATGTCAGGCGCTTCACTCAATTCTTCTGCACCTTATTTTGTTTGAGACAAAGTGTCTTGCTGAATCTGGCACTCGCTGATTGGCTAGCCTGGCTGCCCATCAGGCCCCGGCATCCTCCTGTCTCCACCTGCCCAGTGCCAGGATTGCAGGGTGCGCCGCCCCCACGGCTTTTACACAGGTGCCGGGGATCGAACTCAGGCCCTCACATTCGCGCAGCAAGCACTTCACTGACTGAGCCGTCTCCGCAGCGTTTCCTCTTTTGTTCTCAAGACCATTTGGCTGTGTGAGGTCTTCTACATCCCCGCACGAATTGGAGGCTTGCTTTGTTTCCCGTCTCTGCAAAGAATGACATTAGAATTTTGATACGGATTGTGTTTAACCAGAAAACAAACAACACTATTAAACATGGGCAGAGGATCCGAATAGACAACGTTCAAGGAATATTTGGGGATGGCCAAAAACTACATGAAAAAAATCCCGAGTCATGACCAGAGAGGGGCTGATGGGAGCCACGGGAGAGACCATCACCTCGTGTTAAACAGACACAAGCCAGCAGGTATCGATCAGGATGTGGGAAGGAGGGACCCTCACATGCTGTGGACTTCAATGTAAATTAGCCGAGTTACAGTCATTTCAGAGAACAGTATGGTAATTCCTCAAAAAGCTAAAAATGGAACTCCCTCCCGTCTGAGCCAGCAATGCCCTTGGGGGGAGGGCATGTGTGAAGGTGTCCCCGAGATTTCTGCACACCCACATTCGTTATTTACATAAGCACCATTTGCAATAGCCCAAGAGACAGAAGCAACCCAAGTGTCCATCAACACTGATGAATTTCTCTTCACGTGACATAACGTACACAGCGGATACTGTGCAGCCTTTGAAAAGCGCTTCTCTGTCTCTTGTGGAGCATGGTTGACTGTGAGCATTTTGTGCCCCGTGGGATGATCCAGCACAGAAAGACAAAAAAAAAAAACACCACAGCTCACTCAGAAGTAGAATTTTTTTTTTTTAGAATTAGATTTATAGCAAAAAATAGTGATTATAAGAGGTTGGGGGCAGGCTGGAGAGATGGCTCAGGGGTCAAGACTCTGTCTTGCAAGCAGAAAGTTCTGAGTTCGGATCCTAGGTCACATGTAAAAACACCAGGTGAAAATGGTGGTGGCCTGCACTTCTGGCCCTGGTGGGCAGAGCCTGGGAAATCCCAGAGCGAAGCAAGAAGGAGGTAGACGCAATCCAGGATGATTCCCGAAGTCACCCTTGGTCCTCCACAGAGACACATGGTGCCCTCTGATACACACACGCACACACACACACACACACACACACACACACACACACACGTAAAATAAATAAATAAAATATATTTTTTAAAAAGGCTGTGGGCGTGGCTGATCATAAGAGGTTCACTGTTGGCCCCAAAGTACAAAGTTCAAACAGGAGGAATGAGTTGCGCTGGTTGGGGCTCAGTGAGTAGAGTGCACGCTGCCTGGGTAAGAAGCCGCAGGTTGGATCCTAGCATCATATAAAATCTTAGAACTCTAATCCTGGCGTGCGGAAGGCAGGTCAGGAGTTCAAGGCCACCCTCAGCTATTTTATGCATTTGACAGCAGGTCTACAAGGGGCCCTGTCTCAAAAATTAATCTATGTGAAATGATTAAACTTTTTATGAAATGAATACTGACTACCTTTCTTACTGGATGCCACAAGTCTCTGTGGCGGGCATAAGGTGTCTCCTTAACCAGGTTTTACTCAAGTTGGCACAACTTTCCAAAGACATTAATGCTTAGAGGAGGGTCGATGTGTGGCTAAGTGTAAGGTAAAATGGGTGGAGACCAGCTCCCAGTGCGCCCCAACCCCAGAAACTCAGACACTCTCTGCTCCATTTGGGTTTTGTAGCCAAAAAACCATTTCTGAACATTGATCTGTCAGACTCACATTGGGCGTCTTAAATAAAGAAAATGTTTGCCATTTCCTGTAGGTGTGGATCACGTGACCCTCTTGGTTCTCACGCCGCCTCTTTGGTGGGGGTGGGGGGAAGAGAGAAAGTGATCTGATTTTACTACTGAGCGAAGGCTTGGAATCTTCTAGCAAGGTCACCAGCACCCCAACCGTTCCAAAGCCTCGGATCTGTGTTCTGTGTTCTGCTGAGGACAGTCGGGTTGGAGGGGACTCATGTGGGAGGTTCCCGTGACCTCTGGGACCCTGCCATCTGGGGACCACCGACCTACGCTGCTTCAGGGAGAGTGCGCGCTTTGATCGCGCCGTGACAGGGTGGACAGGAGCCTCGTGAAGCTTCGCGTTCCCATGCCAACGGGGAGAAAGAAGGGCAGCCGCAAACAAAACTCAGACAGAGCCCCGGCTCGGCCCGTGTCTGAAAAAATAACCACCCACTGACGGGAACAGTTACATGACCACGATGAATGAAAACCTCAGCGTGGCCCCAAAACCTCGAGGCCCGGGATTGGGGGTCAATGAATAGGGTGGGTAAGACTGAGCTGCTAGGAGAGAGAAGGACGCAGAGTGGAAAGGGCAGGATGCCATGTTTGGGACATCCGTCAGGAACACAGGGGCCTCCTCGGTAACCAGGGAAACCACCCTGCAGCGGAAGCCGCCTCTGCCGTCCCCAGGGCACCAGGAGGCCCCACGCATCTGGACGGCATGCTCTCGCCCTTAATATCGAGCAGCATTTTCTTGCCAGTACCCCGTGTCCCCAGAGTTTGCGCACGCCTTTATTCTCCCCATCTGCTGTTCGCTGACGGGCCATCCTGCTGAGAGAACACTCCAGAAGGCTGACTGGCTGCCTCCCCCTGGTGATGAAGAGAACAGAGACATCCCGGCTTCCGGAAGCCTCCCCACCAGAGCTGGACAGTGCGCTTTGAGAGGCGGAGCAGGGGGCTGCCTGGGGGTCTGAGGAAAGGCGGGGTGAAGACGGGGTGGTGAGGCGCAGAGACGAGATGAAACAGATGTGGTGCTCAGGCGCCCCGGCGGCTTCTTATAAAGAGATCACAGGTGGAGACGCGCTCATTCAATCCGCAGCGTGGTCCTCCAGCCTCAGCCCTGATCCTCCCGTCTGGCCCATCAGCAGGCTCGGCGTGCAGCCCCGAGACGCGCCGCGCATCGCAACCCTCTCCTTTGTCTTCATCTGCCCCCCACTCCTCACCAGCCTCTCGCTACATTAACTTCCCAGCTGTTCTTCTGCCTCCGCCGGATGGACCATGCGCCCCGCTAGAGGCCAAGGTGACCAAGTGCTCCTTGCAATACAGCCCCCCTCCTCCCCTCCATGGGATGGCGGCGCTGTGGCTGATTCCCCTCCAGGACCACATGAGCGACCAACCTCGAGAGAATACAGGCATGTGCACCCCACCCCGGGTAGTTTATTTCCTTCCACCTGAAATAGTTTCAGAAACTTTGAGGGGTTTTATTTTCATATAATCCCTACAATGACTCGAAATAGTGTCATGGTTTGCCTGCGTGTTGCTGATAAATTCATGACAAAACAGCTTATGAGAACAAGGGATTTTATTCTGCCTTATGATTGTCCATTCCGGTTCTTTAATCTAGCTTGGCAGGGGAATCTCATATCCATCGCTGAACCAGCTACAGCGTGCCGGGTGGGCTGGCGCTCCTGTGATCCGTGGTCTTACCAACTTCTCCCCCTCCCCCTCCGGAGAATGATCCCACCCTACGTGAGCTGGACCTTCCCCTCCTTGGACCCCCTCCAGCAGGCTTGCCTCGGGCTCGTTTAGCTGCTAATTTCTCACAAATGAACTCGAAACTCCCACCATCCAGTTCACACCTGACCTAACTCCCATAACTAGTTAGTGCTGTCGTGTTTGAGAGAGGAGAGGGCGCTGCTGAGTGGCTGGGTCAGATTTCAGTCCAGGCTTCTAACTGATTCTGGAGTCTTCAATGGACCACAGATTCTCCCGTGGGCTCTTCCCAGCCCCCTGGACCAATGGTGTCAGCGTTACCTTAGCAACGACCTACAGCATGCCAGTTCTAGGAGATGGCTCCAGACCTTCTGAATCACGGATTAGGAAGTTGGAGCCTGGTACTGTTTGAAGACGCCTTCTAGATGGTTCTGTTGGTCCTCGCCAATGTTCGAAGCCAGGCAGGCCCAATGCTGTGGCCGCAACCCAGGTCCCAGGTGAAATGCCGGTGCGTGTGGCTCTCGCACCCTAAGCAAGCAGACCCCACAGTGGCCAGCTGCCCCCCCATCCTGCGTCTGAAACCCACAGCCACACGCGCAGACTCACCCAGAGGTGTGCCCCCTCCCTGCTCTGAGCAGGGCGAAGTCCTGGGGTCCCAGCACCCTGAGCAACGGATTCTCGAGGCCTGTGACTGTGCCGCGTCCTGACCCGCCCGATTCCAAACACAACGCGCTCAAGAGGTGCCTAGTCAGACTTCCCAGTAGACTCAGCCGCTGCGGCTTAGGATCATTCTAGAACAATTAGTAGCTCCATGATACCTCTGTTTCCAGGGCATTTGCACATGTGTATGCACAGGTACGCACATGCATGTACAGATACATGTGTGTTCATGCATGTGTACATGTGTATGTATCCTTGGGGGGGCGTATGTGTGTTCAGGAACATGCATGTGTATGCATTTGCGTGTATGTGGACAAGTGCGTGGATGCGTGGATGGGTGTTCCTGTATGCAGGAAATGAGGTATATGTGTTCCTCTGTGTGTCCATGTGTGTCCGTGTGTGTGTTCCTCTGTGTGTCTGCATGTGTGTGTATGTTCCTCTGTGTGTGTGTCTGTGTGTGTGTGTTCCTCTGTGTGTCCATGTGTGTCCGTGTGTGTGTGTGTTCCTCTGTGTGTGTGTCTGTGTGTGTGTATGTTCCTCTGTGTGTCCGTGTGTGTCCATGTGTGTGTGTGTGTGTGTGTTCCTCTGTGTGTGTGTCTGCGTGTGTGTGTGTGTTCCTCTGTGTGTCCCTGTGTGTCTGTGTGTGTGTGTGTTCCTCCGTGTGTGTGTCTGCGTGTGTGTGTGTTCCTCTGTGTGTCCGTGTGTGTCCATGTGTGTGTGTGTGTGTGTGTTCCTCTGTGTGTGTGTCTGCGTGTGTGTGTATGTTCCTCTGTGTGTCTGCGTGTGTGTGTGTTCCTCTGTGTGTCCATGTGTGTCTGTGTGTGTATATGCGTCCCTGTGTGTCTGTGTGTGTGTTTGTGTGTGTATATGTGTTCCTGTGTATGTATATGGGTTCCTGTGTATGTGTGTATGTGTGTCTATGTGTATATATGTGTTCCTCTGTGTGTGTGTTCCTCTGTGTGTCCGTGTGTGTCTGTGTGTGTATATGTGTCCCTGTGTGTCTGTGTGTGTGTTTGTGTGTGTATATGTGTTCCTGTGTGTGTATATGTGTTCCTGTGTGCGTGTTTGTGTGTATGTGTTCCTCTGTGTGTGCCTGTGCATATGTGTTCATGTGTGTGTATATGTGTTCCTATGTGTGTCTGTGTGTATATGTGTTCCTATGTGTGGGTGTGTCTGTGTGTGTCTGTGTGTGTTCCTGTGTGTGTGTGTGCGTGTACGTGTGTGTGTGTGTGTATGTAGGTCAGAGGACACCTTTAGTGTCATTCCTTAAGTGTGTCCACTGTGGTTTTTGAGCCGGGGTCTCTCCCTGATCTGGGGTTCAAGTAGGCTGGACTAGCAACCAGTGCACCCCAGCAACAACCCTGCTGTCTCCCCCACCACGCCTGACTAGGTTTCCAGCACTCTGAGCTCCTCTCAGGCGGCACGTGGCTGAGCGAACCCTCGCCACCCGCCCGGCCCGCGGGCGTGTCCTGAGATCTGATTTCCTCTCCTGGCTTCCTCAGTCATCTCTCCAGCCATGCGGAGCCGCAGGACTAAACATCTCTCTAACCTGTCTGGCCAGGGAAGACGGAGTGCGGCAGTGATTCTGCGCTCCCGGGGCCTGTTTGGTCCAGGGTAATAACAGCTAATGTGTGTCGGGAAGCTCATCTGAGCTGGACGCCGGGCGGTGTGGGGACTCGTTAATAAACCCCGCGCTCCGAGGCGCCCCGGCTCTCAATTAGCCTGCTTCAGCTAGCAAGATCTCTCTTCCTCTTAACCTCACCCCGAACTGTTTGGGAACCGTCCCTGGCTTGTTTGTTTCCTTTGGTCTTGGGCTAGTCTCTGCTGAGCAGCTGAAGGGCCTGTGGGGGGGGGTGTGCTGTCCTCCCGCCAGCCTCCCGGGGCCCTAGGCGATGGCTGCCACCCACGGATAAGCCGTGCAGGACAAAGGCAAATTGTTTACTGATTCCAAACCAGCCACAGTCCAGATTCCTCGCAGTCCTCCGAGGCTTGGGCTTGGAGGGGAAATGGGAAGAGCTGACTTGGTTCCGAGGGAAGAGGGGACGCAGAGGCCGCTGGAAAGGTAGCAGAAGTGAGCAGAGACTCCATCGGAATCGCCTTCGTGCCTGTGCCTGCAGGAGCTAGGGAAGGTATGCTCATTCACAGGAGAAGGGAAGATGGGGACCCCCCCCCAAAACCCGGTGCTAAAGACATTGCACTTGAGTAGGGCTCTTCAGCTTGTCCAATTCATCCCCAGAATAAGAGCCCGGATTGTACTGAGGGGTCTGCGGCGGAGGAGACGTTAGAAAACCAAATGTAAAAATCGAATAGTTCTAATAATAAGATAATAGCCGCAGTCACAGGCAACGACATGCCCCGCTCTTCCTTGCTGGCATGTGTGATTGCTGAGTCTGTGAGCCGCCACTGCCGCAGACCCCAGGTTATATGAGGCAAAAATGGAGGTTTAGTGATTTCATACTCCCTCCCAGAAGCAGGGAGGGCTGCGCTGTGGCTCAGTTGCTCAAGCACTCGCCTAACATACGAAGAGCCCTGGGTTCGATTCCCAGCAGGGCATTGAATCAGACTTGGTAGTGAACACCTTTAATCCTGGTATTTGGAGGTAGAGTCAGGTGGGTCAGAAGTTCAGGGTCATCCTAGCTATCTAGGGAGTTTAAGGCCAGCCTGGGCTACACCAGACCCTCCTCAGGAGATAAAGCAGTAGAGAAAGAGTGTGAGTTCTGGTCTGTCTGACTCGAGATGCTGCTTCTGTTAACCCACCACACGAGATGCAAAATCAGCAACGGAAAGGGGCTGGAAAAGGGGGTTCAAAGAAGGACGCACAGGCCTGGCACTTAGCTTGACCTCCGGGAGGTCTGGGCTTGGACAGCGGGTGCCGGGCACCAGGTCAAGGTCCCAGGGTCCCAGCTGAGCTTCAGGAAGAAGATTTGCGGGTGACTTCACAGAGGCGCTGAACGCTTCAGGGGCCAGAGAGGCGGAGGCTGGGAACGGAGGTGCGTGGGCAGCTGCAGATGGCAGAGATCTCAGACCTGCAGGAGTTCCTTCCTGCTGACTGGCAACTCAGGGCTCTGCCTCAGAGTCACAGCCCCCGCTGTGAGCCCACGGAGGGGCTGCAGCCCCCAGTGTAAGCCCAGTGGACGCTGTGGATCTGGACAGGGCCAGGCCTAGCAAGCCCTGCCTGGGCCCTTGGGAACGACTTGGGGACCGAGTCTTACTTTGTGGAGGAATCTGACGCACCTTCAGACATCTCTGCTCGGGACAAGAGCGGAAGCCACGGGACAGCTACCATTTACTGTGCCGTGCGGCATCTGAAAGCAGGAGGCCTCCCCCAGAGACCACAGTGAACACACCATGGAGCCGGTAGCATTGCTATAGGCTAGTGGCTGCAAAATAGAGCTCACAGAATACAAATACTCATTTGATTTGTAGTTTGCTTTAATAGTTCAGAGCCAGCACACATATTCTTCTGGTCAGCAGTACATTCTGTGTTCACCTTTCAGAAGGTTTCAGGAGGCTGACAAGGTGGCTGGGGCGGAAGGACCAGAGCTTGAGACCCCAAAGAAGCAGTTGGGTGTGGTGGCATGTACTTCCCGTGGGGACTGCACTTCCTGTGGCGCTGCGTGCTTCTGGTCCAAGGGCGGAGGGGATGGAGGTGGGGGCAGGGTCCTGGGACTCCCCACCAGCCAGCCTAGCTGAATCCCAGAAGCTCCAGGGTCAGAGAGACCCCCCTGTCTGAAAGGCAGGAAGGCAGGACATGAGGCATGATATCTGAGGTTGTCATGGGGCACACACACTGCCCACACGGGCACACACATGCTCTCTCACACGCTTACTCATGGGTGCACACACACATGCACATGGATACACATACATGCACATAGACACATGCACACACACGCAGACATCCATACATACAGGCACATACATACACATGAACACACACATGAACATAACATACATGCACATGGACATACACATATGCACATGGACACACATATACATGCATATGGACAGACAGACAGACACACACACACACACACACACACACACACACACACACACACACACGCTGCGCTGACCATCTCTGGTAGGAAATCCCCTCCTCCAACCATTCCATGTCAGGAACCCAGAGAAGCATAAGCACTTTGCAGTTAAACTGCCTTGAACTTGAACTCTTGCTCCTCACATACTGCCAACCTTTGGCAAATGCCACCTTAGCGCGTGCTTCCTTGTTCACAGCATAGGATGTTTTATCGTGAGGTCTGAGTTGGGGAACCTGTGACCATGTTTAGAATCCCATGTGAAGTCCCCACACACAGGTCCTTCTGGGGAGTGGGGTGTCTCTATGAGGCAGCCTTCTACAAGGCTGCACAACTTTCTGTCTCTCCACCTGTCCCCTTCCATTCATCCATCTCATTCCAGACTATAGCATTCCAACAAATCCTATCATCAGAATTGGATGATCTGTGTCCGCTTAATTGGCATTGTGTGTGCTTTTCTAAATGGCTGGAGGTTTGAAAATGAAGTTGACGACAATCTTGACACCACATGGCCTAGAGTTGGCCTTCGATGTCTTGGGTTTAACATGCACTGGGGGGGGGAGTTTACGGGGAGACATATAATATCCTGTTAGTGCGCCGAGAACCACAGTTTTCTAGTGTTGTTATTGTAAGCCCTGTGGGTCTCTGGAGGGATATGTCACCCCCCAAAAGTCAAAGATCGCCCATTAAACCCTTCCCGTGGCTGATAGAAATCCAAGGGAAATATTTGCTTTCTGTTCAGGGCCCTTCTTGGATAAATAGCGAACAGGAGACTTCAGTCTTGGTGGTGTAGACTTAGCGTCTCTTGGGATTTGCCTGTCCACTGGATACAGGTCCAGCCCATGGGACAGTAAGCGCCCTGTTGAACTCCAGACTGGTCCCACCCAGGAGAGGTTCAGCCCACCGGCCAAGCAGCTCCCTCCTCTTTCCTTCCTGTCAGCCACAAAGAGGTTGAGAAACCACCTGGTAGTTCTTACTGGCCACACACCGTCCCCTCTCTGCAGGGAAGCAGGGGGGTCACAAAGTGCCTCTTCATTAGACTCAACTGCACCTGGCTTGTACTCAGTGTGAACGCAAGGCTGGGGTGATACTGTCATTTCTGCCCCTCTTTCCCTGGGGGGAAAATGGGTTTCATATGGTGGAAATGAAAATGTCCACATTCAAATCTCCATAGATCGAATCTTCCTGTTGATCCTGGGGCCAGACTCTGCCCAGTCTTAGTTTCAGTGACTAAGTGAACTAATCTAACAATCAAAAACTTAGGGGACAAGGGACTTATTTATGCTCAAGGTTTCTGGCTACAGTCCATTACAACAGCAGATCTCAAACCAACGCCAGGACCCCAGAGAACTGGCCACAGCCTGTCCCGGGAGCTGCTGAAGGGTCATGACCGACGTGTAACCCCCGGCCTGCCAGCTAATTCTCCCTCTTATGCACCTACTCGGGCACCTGTCGCGTGCTAGGGGCCGGGCCGCCCCCATCAGTGAGATAATCTACAGGCTCGCTGGGGCAGGGGGAGGGGTTGCCTTAACTAACCCTTCAGAGTCCCACTGAAAGCCAAATGCCACATGCACCAAGGGTCTCTCCCGCTCACAGTACACTTGGGACTTTTTTCAAGTGGTGTTTCTTTGCTCTCCAGTCTGGGCTGGGCTGGAAAACCCTCGGTTCAGCTCACGGAAGAGTCTCTTTTGGTTAAAAGCTGGCACTTGGGTGGATGGAACTTTATAACTGTGATGGCCAGGATGGAAGCCAGTATCTCTGTTCGTTACTTAGCAACAATCACTCAGCTCTTAACCAATTTTTGGCAGCTCCCTAGCAAGGCCAGGAGGCGTCCTGGGAGCTCTGGAGCTCACTGGATCTGATCTGGCCCAGGTCAAGATGTGACTTCCAACTTGTTAGTGGGTGTCTGTCTCTTCATCTGCATAAGCAGGATATCAACATGATAATAGGTGACGTCCCTGGATACCTCTGTGGGGAACAGGATGGGATTCCTGAGGGGGTCCTCAAGCTCTGCAGAGCAAGTAGAATTTAGTATCGAGAAATTTCCATACCCCCCGCTGCCAGATGACCTATAGCTCAGGGGTTAAGCCTCTGCCTCGCAAGCAGAAGGTCCTGAGTTCAAGATCTCATGAAAAAAAAGCCAGACACGAATGATGGTGGCCCACACTGTCAATCCTGGAAGACGGAGCCCAGGAAACTCCAGAGCAAAGCAAAGAGGAGGTAGAGCAATCCAGGGTGATTCTCAAAGTCACCCTGGGGCCTACAGACACACACACACACACACACACAGAAACAACTGCATGATTATTTGAAAGAAATATGTTTTTGTAAATGCGGCAAATCAGAAAAATGAGAGCAATACAGCATGAAATGTGCGCTTTCTGGGGCTCTCACTAGCTCGGGCCTGTGCCCCGCTCTCTGTCACTGGAATGCCTTTTCCACAATGAAATACGCCAGAAACTGCAGAGCGCTTGTTTTAAAAACAATCTCATGTAAAAACATCAAACTTTATGCTCTAAATCAGTCCCCAAAATGCCTTGGAATTTTTTTTCTGGTCCTTTGAGCCCTGGGGGAGGGGAACCCTGGGAAGTTGCTCTGTAGGAATGTTACCGGCTCAGAAAGAATGCTGCGTGCAGCCCTGTGCACTCCATGTGCACGCTGTGTGCTTGGTGTGTTTGCTGTGTGCACGTTGTGTGCACGCTGTGTGCTGTGTGCTTGCCACGTGCACACAGTGTGTTTGGCATGTCTGCCGTGTGCACGCCATGTGCTTGGTGTGTGTCTGCCGTGTACATACTATGTGCATGCCGTATGCATGCTGTGTATGCACGCCGTGTGCACGCCATGTGCTTGTAGCCCAGATGTACTAGACATCCAGGAAGGACTTTGTCCATGTTCCATGAGTTCACACATGATCTACTGCAGGAGGAGGAGCTCATTTTCCCGGGGTCGGGCTGATCAGCAGGGGGGATATTTGTCAGGGAGGTAGTGAGATCGGTTACTTTGGATTTGGGGCTGATAAATCTGCTGGGGTTTAGTCACTTAATAGATTTCTGTCTCTAGGCCTAACTGTTTTTAAAAAGTGTGTGTGAATGTGTGGGGGTGTGTATTTATACAGGTGCATGCACGCATGTGCGCATATAGGTGTGCGTACACGTGTATGCATGTGTGTACACGCATGAGCGCGCGCGTACATGTGCGTGTATGTGTACATACACATGTATTTGTGTGTGTGTGTGTGTGTGTGTGTGTACACATCTTTCAGGAGTCAGTCCCTGCCCTCCTCCTTGCTGAGACAGGGTCTCGTCCACTGGCCCTTGAGCGTCTGGCTGATCCTGTTGCAGCTGCCTGAAGGCTGGGATTGAACCGTGTGCAGCCGATGACTGGAATCGAACTCAGGTCCTCGGCTTGGGCAGCAAGCCCAAGGGGGCGTCCCCCAGCCCTCTGCGCTCCGCTTCAGTGCTTGGTTCCACAGCAGCCGACGGGGCAGCTGCCCAGAGCCGCTGTGAACCCCGTGTCCTGGGAAGGGCTGACGCTGCTCTGCTCTGGTTTCCCCTCTGGATCACGTCCCCCACCTGTCGCGTGTCAGTGGTGAGTCTGCTCTATGGGGGTGAGTTGGGGGGCTCTTTCAACCATCAGCCATGTGTGCCATATTCTTCCCCTGCCTCTGAGCCTCTGTACCCCACTACCCTGAGCCCCTCACGGGGTCGACACCTCCGTTGCAATGCTCAGGGATGGACTGTTGAGAGTGGCTGGCCGGGCTGGTTCCGGATTCTAACTCACGGGTCTCCTGATGGAGGAGAGTTTGCTCCTCTAACGAGCCCTCAGGGTCACCTCAGAGAACCCCTGAAGTACAGCAGTCCTCCTCTTTTCAGCAGACGCGCCAGGGGCACCCTCACGCCTGCATTTCTCTCACAACCTATTTCGTGTTCCCCAGACAGGTGGCTTTATGGGCCCTGGTACCGTCTGCAGAGTCTGCCGATCCCCTGGGCCCACCTGTGTCTCCGGCTTGTGACACGCCTTCTCTGAGGGAGGCGTCCATGCCCTGGGGTAGGCTGTTCCCCAGACGGATGCACAAAGATCAGCTTACGCCCTCCTCCTACCACCCCCCAGACCTGGAGGTAGCATGTGACTCCACTGATCAGCTCCGTGGTCTGCAAACAGGAGCAGCGCACAGATGTTCGCACCAGGAGCACATTGTCCTGCCCTGTGATAGCAGAAATCACTGTCGGGTTCACTGCTGCATGGATCTCAGGCATTTCCATGTCGCAGTGCGTGTGTCTGTGTTTGAGTTCCAGGGGCAAACTGTTGTCCTGAGCCATCTGACAAGACCGTCCCTTGGGGACATCTTCCCAGAATCCCGGTTGGCTTAGGTGGACTAAGGGGCAGGATTTATGTCAACACATTATTGGTAACACCCAGTGGACCTCTCACTCCTGGGGTCCTCCCTGAAAGAGTAGGACCCAGATCTTTGGTCCAGAGGCTCACAATGAACTCTGCGATCAGGCTGTAAGGAAGGGAGCTTGTCAATCCCAGTTCACGCAGTCTCGAATACAGTCTCGAAAGGCAGATTGGCAGCTTGGGGATGTGGCTCAGTCAGTGCAGTGCTGGGGGCGCGGCTCAGTCAGTGCAGTGCTGGGGGCGCGGCTCAGTCAGTGCAGCGCTGGGGACGCGGCTCAGTCAGTGAAGCGCTGGCCTGCATGGTGAAGCCCTGGGTTGATTTCCAGCACTGCATAAACCAGGTGAGGTGCAGCAAGCCCCAGAGCCCAGAACTAGAGAGGTGGAGGCAGGAAGATCGGAACCCGAAGTCGTCCTTGGCTACAGGGTGAGCTTGAGGCCACCCCAGACACCCCAGACCATTTCAAACAAACCAACAGAGCTGGAATCTAGAACTGTGACGTGAATGGGCAGAGCTGACCCGCTCTCATCAAAGCAGGCCGAGGACCTCCGCAGATGCTTCCGCCCACGCAGAATGTAAAACCACCACGGGTGGGGGTCGCGCGGTCAGCTGAGCAGCTCTGTGCCGGAGGGGCAAGTGCAGTGCAGAAGGCGCGCTCTGCAATGCCCGCCACGCTGACCAGCCTGGGCAGCGGCAGAGCCCAGGCTCTGGGCAGGATCTCAGTTTCTGATTTGCTGGGACGCTGCATGTGTGTGGAGAGCTGTGTCCCAGAGCCCACAAACTCAAACAGCCAGGGAGCATCTTTGGGTCCTTGCTGGATCACCTTGGCCCGGGTCGCCTTGGGTGGGTGGTCGTCTCTCTGTCCCCGAGCCAAACTGTCCTGTTCTCTCCATGTGAAGTCGGCCTCCAATCTGCCCGCCTCCCAGGGCCATCATGACGCTTAAGGTCACCGCGCGTGGGGATGTCCCCTAGCCGTCCCACTCCTGTGACACACACAGCCGTTCTGTTGAATCCGCCCCGTCTCCCAGTGGCCCCGAGATGTACCTGACATCGCCGTAGGTAAAGACATCCAAACACAGAGAGGCCAAGTCACGTCCCTAAGATCAGCACAGCTGCTGAACACAGCCTGTCCACCTCGCTCACTGGGACCACGGGACTGCCACGGGTCTGGGGCCGAGGCGACATTATCCCCAGCGAACTTCCACACTACATGACCGCAGCACCGTCCCGTCCCAGCCGCAGCCTGCCGGTCAGCGCTCGGGGGACCTCGAGGAGACCTGGATCTTCATGAACTTGGCCCCCAGCAATGGTCCCTCTTCTCCTCCCCTGCCTCCCTCCCCCTGCCCCCCGCTTGCCTATGGAGAAGGGAAGCAGCTGTGATGGTGACGGATCACAAATGGGACTGCTGAGCCCGCGCGCCCTCCGCCAGCTCTTAACTCACTCCCGGACAGCAGATGGTGTTTGCGGCGCTGTGACGGCCTCTCCGCTTGCAGGTACCACGTGGAATCCAGAGAGATGTGTTCAGCACAGGACCTGGACATTTGCAGCCAGACAGGGGTTGCTTTGTCTCCCCGTGTCCCCAGGGGCGTGGTCTCAGGTCTCAAGGGACCCGGGAGACCGGGACTGGTCTAACCTTGAGTGGCTTCCAGCACATGTCCCACAGTAGCTGCAGAGATGCCGTGGCATGACCCAAGGGTGCCAGGAAAAGGAATGGGCAGGAGAATGCCCTTCAGGGCTGGGAAAGAGCATGACGGGAAATCCGACTGCACTGACAGTGGCTAATCATGACGAGGGAGGAGACGCTAAGACCGAGTACGTTGACAGAGCAGTCCTTGACTTGGAATGCTCAGACGGGACCAAGGAGGGGACACACTGGGCTCTAGCAAGTAAGACGTGCCTGCAAATATCACAGAAGAACATTCTAGACTGAGGGAACTTCAAGAGTAAAAAAATGCTCCAATGGGGTCAGGTGGAAAAAGTTTAAAAAAAAATACGTGTTCTCAGTGGCTGAGGGAAAGTTCTAGAGGTACCACAAAGGAGGTCCAGCATCTGGGACTCTGGACAAGGGGCGTCTCGTGCCCAGCTCCTGGGCCCAGGGCTGCCTGAACTCTATTTGGAAGGCCACAGGGGCCCAGGACCAGGGCAGAAGCTGAGTTCTGTGTTTTTACCATTGCGCTAAGGTCAACGTAGAACGAAACTAGGGTCACATCTGTGAACATCTCTCTGTGTGTTCTTATCACAGCTCTGGGCACAGGGCCGATTCCCTGGGCAGCGACAGACTTGAAGGACAGCTCAAGGAAAACACGGGTCAGAAACCGATTCCTCTGGTTGCCAGGGGCGCTCATGCCCAGCAGGAATGCTGCTTCTCCAGCCGCATAAGCAGGCAGCTGGCAGGAATGTTCTAGATGGAAGGGATGGCAGCGGTCACCGCCGCCACATATTGATCAGTCGGTGGATGCCAGGCACTTGAAGCACGTCCCGTTCGATCTTTCTAGAAACTGTCATGGAAGCTATTGTCACGGAGATGCTAACTCTGAGAGCCTGAGGCTGTGTGATGCCATGGTCCAGACCGGAGCGGGAGGGGGGCGGTTTACACGCTGGAGTCTGCAGAACGGCCCTGACCTGAGCCCGCCCTGTGACGTCATGCCTGGGCTTCCCCAGCCCCCTTCATGTTGGCCCGGGATGCGCGCGGGTGTGCCGTGCTCCAAAGACGGTCTCACGTGTGTCACGGCGAATAGCACAGACCCGTACAGAGCATTCCGGGGGGACGCAGCTCAGAAGGGGCCTTTCCTCCTCCAGCAAGGTTGCTCCCCAAAGATCCGGTTGTGACTTCCCACCTTCCCCTTTCTGTGTTTTATTTGAGCAATATGTTAGCTGCCAGAGAGTGAGAGCGAGAGAGAGAGAGAGAGAGAGAGAGAGAGGAGGGAGGGAGGGAGGGAGGGAGGGAGGGAGGGAGGGTTCAGCTCTGTCAGGGAGAAATAAAAACGAGACTTGATATCTCTGCCGTCTTCTTTCAGAGGTTTTCGTGGAGGCCGGGCTTGCTGGAAGCTGACACACAAGTGTCTTCCTTTCTTCTATAAACATCGCATGTATAAAGCATGTCTATATATAAACTCATATACTAAACTCGTATGCATGCTTATATATTTGTAGAAACTCGTATGTAAATAGGAACTCGTGTGTAGATGTACCTGCATACGCAGGTGAATTTCCGCAGCCGTTTGTTGGAAGGCACGTAAGGCACCGTTCACAGTATCAAGAGGCCGATGAGCCTGGAGATCTTGGGGTGCGTCACCCTCCCACGAGCTTGGAGCGCTGAGGAGGAACCTCAAGCCAAGTCCAAAGGGCTGAGAACCACCGGAGCCGAGGGTGTTGTGGTTGTGTCCAAACCCTGGCTGACTGGAGACCTGAGCAGGCCTGCGTCTCACGCGAAGGGGCGTGGTCCTACAAGTAGAGAATGCAAAGCGGACTTCCGCGTGAGAGCCTGGCTGGTCCAGGGTTCAGTTTATCCAAGTTTCCCGTGCGCCACGTCTTCTTCCTCGACACCCTGTCTCTCCTGGTTAGTCTTGCCCGGGGTCTGCTGCCCCCTAACAGAGGTCTAGAGAGGCCCCAGGAGCCCGTGCCCACATGGGCTGCCAAGCCTAAGTGGCCACAGGGTGGAAGGATGAGGGGAGGGGTCGAGGGGGGATCAGTCCTTTGAAGATGGGGGCCGAGGCCCAAGAGGTCTGTGGCTTGGCCCAGAAAGAAGCTCTGTGGAGTAGAGAGAGGATCTTCAGGACTGAGGATGTCAGAGCTACTATTCAGAGAGACCTGAGGGCAGGTGGCGCAGCTTCCTGCTTGGCGAGGAGACGGTGGGCGGGGCTCAGAGATGGGATCTCCTGGTGTGTGTGTGTGAGACTGTGTGAGTGTGTATGTGTGTGTAGGACTGTGTATGAGTGATTATGTATGTGTGTATGAGTGAGTGTACATATGTGTGTAATATATATGTGTATATATGAATGATATGTATGTTATGTCTATGAATATGTGTGACTGTGTGAGTGTGTGTAAGTGTATGTATATGAGTGTATGTATGTGTATGTATGTGTGTAAATGTATGTGTGCATAAGTGTATGTATGAGTGATTATGTGTGCTTGTGTGTATGAATGAGTGTGTATGAGTGCATGTGTGAACATATGAATGTATGTGTGAATGTATGCATGTGTGTGTATGTGTGTAAATGTATGTATGTGTACATATGAATGTGTATAAATTATGTGTGTGTGAGTCTATATGAGTGATTGTATGTACTTGTGTGTGTACATGTGTATGAGCGCGTGTGTGAATATGAGTGTGTGTATGAGTATGTGAGTGTGTGTGTGTGAGTGTGTGTGTGTGTGTGTATACAGCACAACTCCCATGTCATTCCTCAGGAATGTCCACCTTGTTCTTTTGAGACAAGGTCTCTCTTTGGCCAAGAGCACCTCCATCGTGCCCGGCTGGCCGGCCATGAGCCTTGGGAATCTACCCATCTCCGTCTCCCTGGTGCCGGGATTTTAAGCTTATACACCTCGCCCAACTTTTAAATGTGGGTTCTGAAATCCAGCTCAGGTCCTTAGACACATCCAGTAGGCCCTTTACCAACTGAGCCCCCAAACCTCTTGTTTAGCAATAGCGTTTTGGGTTTGAGTTTCTTCCAAACGTCCCGGAGAAGGAGGGAGGTTTGAAACTTGGCTGTGTTCTCAGTTTTGCTGAGAAAACTCAGGCACATGGGGCTGTGAGGGCGGGAACCACCCCCAGAAATGTGCTGCAAGAACAATGAGCCTGGTGAGCCCTGCTGAGGGGGCGGGGGGAGCCGGGTGGAGGGGGCTGGGGACCAGGGAACAGCTTCTCCTGAGGACCGGGAGCATGTGGCGCCTTTGTCTCTTGGGAACATGGTGTGACTCCTGCAGTGTGTCCCAGGAAGGGGCGGACACGCAGGCCAAATGCAGGGGGACTACCGGCTTCTGGCGGGTGTGGGGTGCAGAGCCCACCTGGACCGGTTCTCCTGGTTGGGGGGTCTCCCTCAAACCCTTCCTGGAACACCGTTCTGGGGGTCCTGACTGGAGTCTGAATCAGCAGGATTTGAAACAGGAGCTTTGTCTTTCCTGCCCTCTACTGTAAGCAGATTCCGGAGTGGCGCTGGGGTCAACTAGCAGGGGCCGGGCTGAGTGGACACGTGTCCATGGGCCCCCGTGGCAGGTTTATTCTCCCTAGGAAGTCAGGCCGACTCTGCAGCCAGGTGGTCTCCTCCCCCTATTTCCCCCATGGTTCAATAGAACCACCTGTCCAGGTCACTTCAAAGCCTTCGCCCACCCTTCAAAGATGACTCCAGCAAAGAACGGTGGGCTGTGCACACAGGAGACCCGAGGGTCTGGGGAGAGCCCTTTCTTCTTGTTCAAGTCTGCACTTTTGGAATATGTGAAGTGTGCAAGGCGCACTCCCCTTGAGCTCTGCAGTGCCCCCCCCCCCGCCCCTGCATCCCGTCCTCTCCCTGGGACCCCTGCCCCCCCCCCCGTCCTCTCCCTGGGACCCCGCCCCTTCCTCCTCTTGCTGTCTCCCAGACCTTTAACACAGACCACGTGTCCCTGTGAGCCGTGGACGCTGCCCATCCCACAGCAGCCTCAGCTCCTTGCCCCTCTCTGCCTCGCATCGGCTTCTCCTGCCTGGGGCCGCCAGGGCTGGAAGCCCCCCCCCCACTCTGCCCCAGCTCCTTCCTCCATCCTCACCCTCCTCAGCTCTCCGCTTCAGCATCTCCTTGGCAGTGTCCCCCGAGCGTGAGGACCGTAGTTCAGTCGCCAGAGCCTCATCTCCACAGCACCTGGCACGCGCCTGCAGCCAAGGCTGGGGCGGCCGCCGCACGGGCCCCTGGGTCAGGCTGGCCACGCTGGTGTGCGCCCGGCCAAGGAGAGTCCCTGGCCGAGGACCAGGGCCTGAGGTTGACCTTTGACCTCCACTGCACGTGGACATGTAACGGCTACTCTCAACTATTGGGAGAACCCCCAAAGTCAAATAACTTAGGAGAGAAAAGGAAACTTACCCGCCTTAGGGTCCAGCGGGGAGATTCAGTCTTTCTCAGCGGGGGGGCTGCTGAGCTGGAGACAGGCTACGTCACACCCATCCAAGTGGCCCGAGGCTGGAGGATTCCTGGAGAGTCTCTCCTTCCTTCTTAGTCTTCTGACCCGTGGCTCCTTTTCTCTGAGCCACTACTGGGGGTTCTGCTGGATTTCGGACTGGCCTTGTAAAGCATCCATCGTGATGATCTCCTCAGGTGGCCTGACAGCTGATCTTACTTAATACCAGGTGTGTCAGGTTGACACCCAGGATTAACTACTACAGGGCACAAGCGTGCATGCACACACACACACGGACACACACACACGCATGCATGCATGTGCGCACACACACTGCCACCTGTACCGTCCCTTAAGTGCATCAACAGTGAGGAGTGTCACCTTGCTGGTGTAATCCACCCATCATTTTTCAGTCCGGGAAGGTGAGCTGAGTTAAGGTCCAAAGCTTGCCTGTTTTCCTCCCACCCTCCCTGCGGGTGTCAGAAGCCCAGAAGTCTGGAAGCAGGAGGTATTCACGGGCTACTGGCAGAAAGATGGAGCTCAGTGGGGTCAGGAAAATGCATTGTCTTCAGCATCCACAGAGGGGAGCTGGGACACCCACCCGCTGTCCTGAAGGGAAGACAAAACGCCTGCATGCTCCCGCGTTCGCTTCACCCTGGCATGGACAACTGACACATGCAGCTGCAACATGGTCTGACATATGTGGACGCTTGAGAGGGGATGATGATGGAAAGATAAATTCCCGCTGCCTCATGGGAGACTCAGCCTCAGAGATGACCAGCCACAGCTGGGGAGACGGGAGAGCGGCCGGGCAGCGCTGAGGCCAGGAGGGACCCTGAGTCTTTATTGAGCGCCCGCTGTTTCCTGGGACGCCACGCTTTGCTTATGTGCTGCCGATACAAAGGTGACCACCGCCCATGTTCACAGATGAAGGTCAAGTCTCAAAGGGTGGGAATGAGATTCGAATACGATTGGCCTTTGCTCTTAACCATGAGATTTATGGCTTTGTATCACAGAGGAATGTTCTGGACTTTGAGGGCTCGATACTCAGGTGTGTGTCATATTCAGTCCATTACCATGAATTCAGGGCTATGCACGTGTCCTGCCTGGCCTGGGTGCTCCCGTGAAATGTTGGCTTGGATAGCTGGCTGGCGGGACGTGCGTGGAGGAACGTGCGTGGAAACATAAGCAGAGGATGTGACAGTATGTGTGCGTGCGCATGTGTGTGTACACACACGCGTACGTGGTGCGTGCGCAGAGGCCAGAGGACAACTCAGGTTTCATTCTTCAGGTGTCATTTGAAGAATGCAAGTGTGTGCATGCGTGCATGTGCGCATGTGTGGAGACCAGAAAATAATTAGTTATCATGTTTGGCGCTATCTACTGTGCATGTGCATGTGTACACACATGCATGTGACCGCACGTGTGCACATTCATGTGCCTGTTCACACGTGTGCATATGTATGTGAGTGTGTGCAAGTGTGGCAATCAGAGGGCAACATTAGATAGCATTCTTCAGGTTCTTTCTACTGTGTGTTTCTCTGCACGCGCATGGCGTGTGCGTGCGTGCCGTGTGTGTGTGTGTGTGTGTGTGTGTGTGTGTGTGTGTGTGTGTGTGTGAGAGAGAGAGAGAGAGAGAGAGAGAAAGGGAGAGGGAGAGAGAGAGAGAGGGAGAGAGAGGGTCTTTCCTCGGCCGGCAGCCTGAGCTGGCTCCACTCGCTGGCTAGTGAACCCAGGGGGTCTCCCTGCCTCTCCCTGTGCCACAACCAACTTTTTTTTCTATAGTTTCAGGGATTGACCTCTAGTCCCCACACCTGCGTGGTGGGTACTGCGCTGACTGAGCCATCTTCCTGGCCCCAGTAGAAGTAATTTTTGAAACTAATTCATGCCCCCCCCCCGTGTGCACTCAGACCAGTTCATTTCTCTGCACACTGTAGCATTGTGATTTGAGGGACATTCTGAGGCTCTTAGACGACACACCTACAGAGTGGGAATAGAAGTCCAGAGGCATCTCTAGAATGCTCTGGGCCTGACTCACCATCTCCATCCTATCTGGGTACCTCACTGCAGGCTCCTCACAGTCAGCCAGGAGCAGGCAGGGTCTAAGCCTTCTTTTTAGGGGTGACCACCAGAGCAGTCTGCTTGCATCAGGATCTGGTACAAAGCTCGAGGGAGTAATTACCTGGCCCAGGGCGTAACCAGTAACCACACGAACGACTGTAGGTGTTCACTTGTCATTTGCAGCACGTTGGTCTCCCGTGGTGTGTGGGGATGATGGGGGATCACCAGGAAGGAGTCTTTCTGGAGAAAGACTTCCTGTTGGGGCGTACCGCCCACTCATCGTGTCTCACTGGCAAGTCCTTTGTGCAGACTGTGGCTTCCAGTCGCGTCCGGGATCTCGCACTCAAGATGCGAGCCGCAGTCCCTCCATGTGCTATCCATGTGCCCATCTTCCCGGACACCAACCGGAACTTTCTAGAACCAGGAGGTTTCCTTATAGCCATCTGCTGACCACAGCCCAATTCCATGCCCAGGGTCCTCTTACTAAACCCGTCCCTCTGTCCTTAGCTGTTTCCTCAGTCCATCTGTTGATTCTTGGCTCCGTTAGCCTGGGACAGTCCTGGACTAGTCACTGGTAACTTTTCTCACTCAACGTGAATCATTTGAATCATTTCCTTGTACCTAAGTGTAGACAAGACTCCAGGCCTGGAGAATTAACTTGTGGTTTAAGGTAAACGTCATACACAGTTATCATAGGCATTCATTCATTCAGTCCCACGGCGTGGGGGAACGAGGGGAGGATGACTAGGAACAAGGACAGAGGAAGCACCACCTGTCCTCTAGACGCGTGTGGGCTGCTGGGGTGGACAGAGAGTAAGAGATCGTGGAAAAGCCAATCAATGAAGAACTCCAATGGCGAAAGAGGATCAGAGGAAAATATTAAAAATGAAACAAGCTGCCAAGCAGAGTTCAGGCTGGAGTGTGACAGAACGGTCTGTTTGGAGAGAGGCCAGAACTGACGCAGAAACAGTGGAGTTGGGAGCTAAGGAGAGCTGTCCATCATGTTCAGACTTGAGGCTGAAGAGCGGCCAGTGCCAAGGCCTGGGGCAGGAGTCAAAGGACCCTCCCCCACACAGCCAAAACTCACAGGTGGAGGGCAGGGGTCCCTAGAGGGTCTTTGGAGGCTGTGGGTGGGACGCTGAAGAGGTCAAGCTCCGAGCTGGCTGCAGAGGGTGGTGGGGTCCTTGGAAGTCCCAGGTGACTTCAGAGAGGGAGACCGGGGGCGGGACCAGGCAGGGAACAGCCTTCCAGGAAGAACAGATCCACGGGAGAAGAGTGTGCAGTGTTCCACGCCAGCGTCCACGGAGGCCGACAGGAGGGGTGTGGGGGGGGAGTGTGTACAGGGGGACCCCGTGTGCCCGTGGAGTCCCAACAGTCACGTGGGGATCACCCTGGATTGCTCTCGCTCCTTGATGCTTTGCTCTGGGGATTCCCAGACCCCATCTTCCGCACGAGAAGCGCAGCAGGCCTTGGCCATATCTGCCCTGGGAGCTGGCCCCGTGGGTGCCGCGTGTTGAAGGCCCCGTGCCTCTAAGCATCTTCTTGTATCCAGAATCTCGGGGTCACACACTCTCCCTGCCCCTCCTGCCTGGGAAGCGTCTGCTGTTCTCTTCCCACCCCGACCGTCTCTCCTGGCAGCTTGGGCCCGGGTGTCAGATGGTGCAGGGGGGGAGCTGAGATCGGGGCTCCGAACACGACGTGCTTCTCCCATGTGTGGAGCCCCGTGTTCTGTTGGCTGGGAACAGATTCCAAGAGCCGGAGCAAGAGCGCAGATGCCAGCCCCCGTGGAAACCCACTCGTGACAGCGGTTCGTTTGCGGTCGTCCGTGCCTCAGGCCCTCCGTCAGCGGCAGCCGCCTCTGCCACACCAGCTGCCGGAACTGATCGACCCCACATGATTCCTACAGGAACTCGGAGGCCACTTAGCCCTAATCCGGTTTCTCCTCGGAAAGTGACCTCATTTGTGGGGAAGGGGAAGGAGGCGGGGAGGGGTTCGAGAGCGCGGCGGCTTGCACTTTCCAGCCATGAAGGACATGAAATAAACTGGACCCCCTCACACACGCTTCTCCACCATGCCCCACCCCCAGCCAGCTCCTGTCAGTTACCTGGACCCTACGCCCATCACAGCAGCAAGGGGAATCTGAAGTCGGGACATGGTGTGTTGCTGTGGCACTAAGAGAGAAGATTCCCCCTCCCAACTTCCTGGATACAATCCCCCTCCTCTATGTGGAGATGACCAGTGATAAATGTCTCAGAAAGGACTATTGAAGGAATCATTCACTGACCTTTCTTCTACTTGGGCATGGCACGTTGTAAGCTGCTGTTCATTGGAGAATTTACAAGTACATTCTGAGTGGGATATGTTTTTAGATTTCCGAGGAAGCCAAGAGAGGGGCTTTCATTAAGCTGAGATGTGACCCCAAAGAACCCAGGAGACGCCACACAGGGCTTCCCATATGCATGGCAAATGCGACTGTCTCTGCTTGTCTCACGCCAGAGACCTGACTCAGCTCACAGTGTAAATCCACAGAAGACGGTAGAGGACACTTTGACCCACAGATGTGCTTTCTGCTTTGCAAAGAATTATCTAAAAGAATATGATTTTTATAAACACGACAAACTCCTCAGTTATCCCTATGCTAGGTTTTGCCTGTGTCCCCCTGTCGTAGTTTGCATGTGGGCCACCACCCCACAGCTCGTGTGTTTGCATCCTTAACTGCTGTTCAGGTCTGGGAAGGCTGTGGGTGGAGCCTTGCTGGAGGAAGGCAGGTCATGGGGGCGGGTCTTAAGGGTGGTGGCCCCGCCCTGCTTCCTCTCATCTTCCTTCTCTGCCTCCTGAGGGCTGCGGTGACCTGAACCCGCCTCCTCCTTCTGCCTCCAGCCACGCCTCCTGCTCTGAGATTTCCGCCATAATGGACCATATACCTTCTGGAACTATAAGTCGAAGAAATCCCCCTTTTACCCTTAAGTTGCTTGAGGCTGAGTGCTGTCTCAGCAAAAAAATAACACCGTCCATGTTGGCCGTCCCCATAACCTCCAGAGCCATTTGATTCTGCGAGCCTACCATTCATTGTCCATATTGAATCTGCCTTTGAATAAGCACTGAAGATGTGCCGACAGGACCTTTCCTTCCTTTGTCAGTCACGACCACTGTCCCTTAGCCCGCTGACATTTGAAGCTACTAAGGAGGTGCGTTAGGAAAGGAAGACAGGTGGAATCGAGGTGGGCAGTTACATAAACAGGGGGAGTCAGCAGCCCCCAGTGCCCAGAGGGTTCAAATCACGATCCAATGTGAGAGAGTCAGACAGCCTCACTGGATACTTGGCAGAGCAAAGGCCATTTGAGTATCAAGGATGACCATGAGGTCAGGACTCCCTCCACCCCCGTGAGTTGATTCCGAAAGACTGTTGGGCAGTCCTGGTGGGAAAGGCTGATTCTCAGTGGAAAAGAGTGACGGCAGGGCGCCGGAGGCGAGAGGCATCGAGCCGCATGCTCGCGGCAGTCTCCACCACTGCCGTCCGCGCCGGATGCTCCTACCGTTGCGGGAGTGTCTCTGGGTTCTAAGTTCAGTCTACGGTTGCGGCGCAGAGGAGAGGATTTTAATCCTGGCATCGGGGTCGAGATTGGTTCTAGCTCCGCGCTCAGAACCATCCTTTTGAACTAGAGCAGGGCAGAAGTGGAGCTGGCGAAGCGGGTCCTTCTAGAAGCAGCAAAGGTGGCCCAGTGCCAGCAGCTGCCGCCTGCGCAGGGCCTGGGGCCTTGGTGTTATCAGACCTGGCGCGGGCCACAGGGGTCAGGGGGCATCTCTGAAATGTCCTCAATATGGGAATTTGAAAAACCTCACCTGCTCAGGGCACTTCCTGAGCCCGAATAGAGACTTCTTGCCTTGAAATGCAACCAGAAAATACTCAGACACAGTGTGGGCCCGTTCCTCAGGGAAGGACTCCGTGAGGTGGGAGTGAGCCCCTGGTGGGGTCGACCTCTGGGGACGACCCCAAGTCCGTGACTCCCAGCCGCATCAGCCTGGGCAAGTTGTCCTCTTACCAGAGAGCAGGGCTGGACCTGTCCGACCCTAACGTGCTGGACCCACCAAGACTGGATGGAGACACTGTCTGCCCCAGGGGAACATCCATCCATGTCTGCTGGACAAAGGCATTTTCTTTTTTTTCCTTTTTTTTAAAGGTTTTTAAAAATTATTTATTCAATTGTGCACGTGTGCGCGTGTGCGCGCATGTCCATCTATGTGTGCGTATGTGTAGAACCACAGGCGAATCGCCCAGGGATTCACAGGCTCCGCCCTACCAGGACCAGAAACGCAGGCTGCCTCTGCTTCCGCCCGGCGTCTATCCATGGGGTCTAGGATCCGAACTCAAGACCTTCCGCCTGCAAGGCAGAGGCTTCACCCCTGAGCCACCTCTCCAGCCCTAGGAATTAAATCTTTACCTTACACACTAAAGGACCTGAGTTTGGCTCCCCAGATCCCACATAAAAAACGCCAGGCAGAAATGGCAGTGGCCTGTCAGTCCAAACCTGGAAGGTGGAGCCTGGGAAAGCCAGAGCAAAGCAGTAAGGAGGCGGAGCAATCCAGGGTGATTCTTGAGGTCACCCTTGGACCTCCACAAGTACACACACTCAAGTGACCTCTGTGTACACACAGAGAGACAGAGAGAGAGAGAGAGAGAGAGAGAGCTGCGTATTGCAGTACATTTGCGGTTCCAGCACTGGGGCGACAGAAACACAAGGACCCCGGAGCCTGCTGACTTGCCAGTCTAGCCTATTGGTAGGAACAGGCTAAGGAGGGACCCTGCCTCTAAAACAAGATGGATGGGTCCCTGAAGCACACACCTGAGGTTGCCCCCTGCCCTCTGCGCACGCACGCACGCGCGCGTGCACGCACACACGAGTCAACGCGTAACAAGATGGATGGGTGCCTGAAAAACAGCACGTGAGGTTGACCTCTGCCCTCTGCGCAGCGCGCACGTGTGCGCGCACACACACACACACACACACATACACACGTCAAAGTGTTGCCCCAATATCTGTGAGTCCAATTCTACAGCATCTTTCAAGGCTCCATGGGCTCCTGCCCATCTCCCCGCTCCCTCCACACTGCTCCCCAAACCCTGCAGGAAGCTCACACCACCAGCACATAGACCCATTTTGGGCCCCTCCTCTTCCCCCCACCAAGGACACCCCGTTTCCCCCTGCTCCTCTCCCACCCCGCCCTCTTTCTGTGGAAGAATCTTAACCATCCCCCTGAGTCAAGATTGGACCTGGCTGGGCTGGAGTGACGGCTCAGACCTGAGTTCAGATCCCACCGAAAAACACCCGGCAGAAATGGCAGCGACCTACGTCCAGCCCTGGAAGGCGGAACCTGGAAAATCCCAGGAGGGGGTAGAATCTATCCAGGATGATTCCCAGTTACCCTCGGATCTCCACAGACACACACAGTGTCCTCTGATGCACGCCACACGCGCACATGCGCGCGCGCACACACACACACACACATAGATAAATAAACAGACAGTAAGATTAGAACTAATCCCCACCAATAAGCTTCAATAAATCAAAAGTACCAGCCTCAGGCACCCCACGTGCCCTGTTCTGTCTACATTCATCCCGTGGGGTGCATGACCGCACCCCCCATTAGCTGCTCATCTTCATCGGCTTGCCTTCTCCCCCTGACCACTCCCTCCTCCCTGCCTCCCCTCACCAAGGCATCGAAACGTGGAATCCAGCGTCGCGATACCCTGATCAAGTTTGCTCTGTAGCTTCCATTAATTTCACTCTGGCCTTGAACACGGCTGTTGGAGCCCTTGGGCCAAGCACAAGCGTTCAGCACACAGGATGTCGGGGCATGGCCTGGCTTGGTGCTGGTGAGACCGGGGGACAGCGCGTGTCCTTCCTGCGTCCCTCTGCAGTGGCCGGGGGTGAGACCGGGGGACAGCGCGTGTCCTTCCTCTGCGTCCCTCTGCAGTGGCCGGAGGCTGCAGGCTGCCACAGGCTGAACTTTCCACCTCAGCGCTGTGACTTGAGTAAGTCAGGTCCCCTCCTGCTCACGCTGGCTGGATTTTCAGAGCTGCTGTGTGCCGATGAGCGGGCGTGGGATGACACAGCCCTGTTTGAACCTGAAGGACTCAGTTTCTTCTGCTGTAAGACCATGGTCGAGTATTGGGGGGAACTGGCTCGGCTGGCAAAGCGCCTCAGGAGGCTCTGTTCTACCCCGGTTGACTGCTTTTGGGTGTGATGTCCTTTGCTGGCAGCCCAAGACCAAGGAAGTGGATACCTGGGAAGCTGGGCCCCCAGGGAGGTGGATCCCGGGGGGTGGACACCTGGGAAGCTGGGCCCCTGGGAGGTGGATCCCCGGGGGGGTGGACACCTGGGAAGGTAGACACATGTGGATCCTGGGGTTCACTGACCAGCCAGCCTCAGTCTACTTAGTGAAAATCCTACTCAACAAATAGGAGGTTACATGACATTCACTTGACTCCTTATGCACACGCATGCACACACAGACACATATATGCTTGCTTGCCCCAGCATAGGAGCACTCACACATATGTTCTCTGTGTGTCTTCTCTCGCTCTCTCTTGCTCTCTCTCTCCTCTCTCTCTTTCCTCTCTCTTTCTCTCTCTCACTCTCTCTCGCTCTCTCGCTCTCTCATAGTTAAGCACAGGTGTCAACTTGACTGTTGAGGGTTTGAGCTCTGGGCACATTCGTGGAGAATTAGTGGTTGAGTTAAACCCAGAGCAAACCTGCACGAGATTGTCTAACTGATGGGGAAGGCCCAGCCCATGGTGGGATTAGACCCTGGAATGATTCACAGAGAGCTGGTTGAGAGAGTTGGCATCCTTCTGTTCACTTGGCCAGACCTGCTGGTCTGGCAAGTAAGGATTGTCCCTCTCTCAGCCATTATGCAGAGATGGTGTGGCCAGTTCCCTTGGCCCTGGTGTTGGTGCTGCTCTCCCGTCAAGCTGGACTGAGAACTGTAACCAGACTGTCGTAAGGAAATAAACCCCTTGTTCCCTTAAGCCGTTTGATGGTCATTTATCAGCAACCATGCAGGTGAACTGTAACACTCTCTCTCTCTCTCTCTCTCTCCTCTCTCTCTGTCTCTCTCTGTCTCTCTCTGTCTCTGTCTGTCTCTGTCTCTCTCTCTCCTCTCTCTGTCTCTCTGTCTCTCTCTCTCTCTCTTGTTCTCTCTCTCCCTCTTGCTCTCCTTTGATGTTGCCCATTTTGAAGGAAGCAATTCCCTAGACCAGGCTGATGGGCGGGTGGCCCTGAGACCACGAGCCATTGAGCCCTGGGCGTTAGGACATTTCTGAATATTCTAAAGACATCTGCCGTGTCCCCCAACTTCAGCAGATGATAAAATGCACGTGGGAGGTGCCTGCTCCCCATAGCACTCCTGGCTCCCAACCCAGGAGGATCCCGGGAGCTTCGGAACTCTATAGCAAACATGGAGTCGGCCCTGAACATCCTCCTGAGAGAAGCCCAGACTTTCTCCTGCAGATCTCCGCAGCCAAGGGTTTGTCTGGTGGGATGTTCTTCCTTCCCCGCCTGGCCTCCCCCAGCCCCCGCTGCCCACTCATCTGTCTCTTGTGCCTCTTCTTCTTTCTGTATCGCTGCTGCCCGGGTCCCTGCCTGAGCGGCTGCTAGGCATTGTCTGCGATGTGCGAGAGGTGATTCACGGGAATAAATTGCATTATGTCCCCGCCGGCCTACCTTTGCGATCACCGCCACCAGGGACTTCATAGCAGCTGGAGAGTCGGTGTCGGCGCCAGACACCTCTCCCTAGTTCCAGATAGATAAACGTCGCAGCCAAATGCACATTCAGCTGGGGGAGTGGGAGCTGGGGAGACATGAGGTGCAGGTGCTGTGAACCGAGGGCGTTCCTGGGCCTTTTCTCAGCAGGAAGATGGAAACCAATCAAAGGATGTGAAGCTCGTTTTATATATATATATATATTTGTTTGTCTTTAATAACGGCCAGAAAACCAGGGCTTGTCTAACTTGGCCTCCACCAATATCTCCTGCTCTCCTCCTGGCCGCCCCAAGATTCGCTGAAAGGGAGCCAGGCAGCAGGAGGGCGCAGTGGGGTGCAGGGGAAAGAGGAGACCCCAGGGGTGCAGTGAGGGTCAGCAGAGCTGGGCAGGGTCCCAGAGTGGGGACCGAGGCCCGACTTGGATCTTCTACCCGTCATGTGGAGGTGCAGGGAGAGGATTGTGGGGGACGCCGCAGCCAGCCTGGGGAGGGTGCGGCTGCAGGAAGAAGCACACGGGGCCAGCGCCTCCTCCCAAGGGAGAAACAGAAGCAGCAGAAAGTCAGGCGCGCTGCGAACAACCGAGCGTGTTGTTCAGAAGTGACCCGGCAGTGTGTGTGTTGATGATAAATTCATGACCCAGCCCCTGAGCAGGGAACAAATGATTTTATTCTGACTTGCGATGGTGACAGTTCTCGCGCCAGCCCAGTGGGACAGCTCACGCCAGCACCAGAAGCCGACATGTCCACTGGACTGAGAGAGGCAAACCTAACTTGCCAGACAGCGTGTCTGGCCAAGTACACTGGAGAAGGTGAATTTCCTTAACCCGATCCCTCCATCTCACGCACCTCCCCAGGGACTAGTCCCGCCCACCGTGGGCTGGTCTTCCCCACCAATCAGACAATCCGCAGACTTGCTCAGGCCTTATTTAACTACTAATTCTTTACAAAACATGCCCAGAGCTTGAGCCTTCAATTGTCAAATTGACACCTGTAGTTGAATATCACTGTGTGTGCGCGCGTGTGTGTATACACATAGGCACATGCATGTGTGAATGCATATGTGTACACATATGGAGGCCAGAAGACAACCTTGGGTTTAGTCCCCAGGAGCTCACAGAGTCTCTGAGATATTTTACAAATGGCTTTATTGAGATTATCTTTTGTATACTGCAGGGTTCAGTCTTTTAAGTGCACATCCCAAAAACTGTTAAGGCGATGACTTTATCAAGACTATGACAAGCTGTGGAGGAAGCTGTGATTCATGGACGATAGGAGAGAAGAGAGTCTGAGGTGGGCAACACAGGCACAGCAGCCGCGTGAAGATGGGGGATGGACAGGCAATGGTCAACCCTGTCCCCGTGTTTGCCTGGTCTATATAGTCATTTAACATAAAGTTGCGCCGCAATCGAGTTCACACAGAGAGAAATGGACAGCAAGAAGGGCTGGTGCTGCTATTACCATGAGCGAAGGAAGCTTCCAGAACCTGGCCAAACCGTGTCGTTTCAGGCACACGGCACACAGGCGTGGCGCTCTGAGCTGGGCCCTTGCTCCCTGTGGCTTGGAGAAAGGGAATGGGGAGGTATGGAGGTCAACAATCACGGTCCCAAGGATTGTGCAAAACTGGAGTCTTCTCATTTGATCCTCCAGGAGTAAATGGCAATTGAAAATGGGCGGAGTCCCGTCCTGTGTGGGTGTCAGTACCGTGCTGACCCTGAGAACCACACTCACGGCGCTCCCCTTTTTCTCTCTCTCTCCCTCCCTCTTTCTCCTCTCCCCCCCCTCTCTCCCTCCCTCCCTCTCTCTCTCTCTCTCTCCCTCCCTCTCTCTCTCTCTGTGTCTCTGGGTATGTCCATGGGCACGTGTACGTGCAACTGTACATGTGTGGAGGTCAGAGAACGCCTGTCGGGAGCTGGTCCTCTTCTCCCTCCACGATGAGACAAGGTCTCCGCTGTTTCTGCTTCTGGGCTGAGTACCCCAGGCTAGCTCACCTCTGAGCTTCCGGGGAACCTGTCTACACCGCCCGCCTCACCATGGGGGGCCTGGATTACAGATGCATCCCACCACATCCGGCTTTGTAGTGTGGGTTCCGGGGATGTGACTCAGGTTTGCGCCTCGAGAACTTTCCCCACACGTGTCTCTCCTGCCCCGTCTCGCCCTCCCAGCCCTAGTTTACACGTCCGCAAGGCGAGGTTGGTCAGTTGAGCCGCCAAATTCTGAAGTGTCGCCCGTCTGAATTTCCCAGGTAAAATGATATGCCTGTTGAACAAATTGATTCTGAACGAGGGTTCTAGAAACCTGTCCTGTTATCGATGCTGGGGTAAACAAGGCTCAAAGCCATGAAGTCTCTGGGGGGCTCGCGCCCCCCTCCAGCCGGTCGCCCGGGGCACATCGCAATATCCAGCTGTTTTGCTTAACACAAGTCCCCACTGAGCCCAGGTGCCTGGTCGCGTTGAAAGTGGACGAGGCAAATAGCAGCTGCTCCCCGTGGAAACACTTTTCCCCTGGACGTCCGTCCGGCAGGCGCACGTGTGCCCCGCGGGCCCTGCCGCGGCCCCGCCTAGCTCCACAGCGTGTCTCTCTGCAGGGCCGGCCAGCCCAGGACAGCAGCCGCAACGGCCCTTAGTGTGACCTCCTGAGGGGTCACCTTGGGCTCCGCTAGACACCAGGAGGAGGATGCTTGCTGTGCGGACCACCTGGCAGAAGAGAGGCTGAATCGGGACCCCGCTGGCTTGGATCAGCGAGTCACCCTGCATCCCAGTGCGGATGGAGTTCAGTCCCTGCCGGGCGCACCTCTCTGAAACCCTAGCTGCTAACCAGACACAAGTGTCCACCATCCAGAGGCCGGAAGCCAGAGGCCTCAGCCAGACGACCTGGCCTCTCTCTGTGAGCTCAGCCTGACCGTCCACCTCCATTCCCATGACCCCTGGCGGGCTCACTGACCAAACGGATGCTTTCTTTGGTCACCAATTACTTCTTGGATACCCGCTCTCTGCTGGGCTCAGCGTCTGTTTCAGAGAATACGGAGATAAGCAGAGCGTCCATGCTCGAAACACAAACGGAAAGCGACAAAAGAGGCGGCGGGCGGACAACAGGGCCCTGTGGCTGGAGACAATCCGCCTCCTTAACTCGCCGTGTCCTTTGATCCCGCCACTTGGTGGACTTGGCGGGTCCCATGGGCGTCGGTGAGCCCCCCCCCCCGTCTTCCCAGGTCCAGCTCCAGCACATCCTCCGCAGAACTCTCCAGAATGCCAAGTCCAGGTGGAACAGACAGGAGGCTTCTCTTCCCCTAACCATTGGCTGCCACCAACGGGGTCATTCTTGATCTTACGAGAACACCCCAACACCAACTTGAGGTCAGAGAGTCCCACGTGAGGAGCAAAGAGGGGTCTGATCTCGGGGTTCACCTTTTCAATCATTGTGTGGGTGAGACGAGTCTTGCGCAAGGAGACGCGCGGGACCCGGGCTTTGAAGAAGAAAAAGGAACTGTGCAGCAGAGCGGGTTGGTCGCGCCCGGGTGAGGGGCTCTGCCAGGCGAAGTAGCAGAGCAGGCGTGGACGGAAGCCAGGCCTTTGCAACAGCCAGATACTGCTGGGAAACAGACCCCAAGATCAAGGAAAAAGCTGGGCGCTCCTGTGGAAGGCGCCTCTGCGACTCTGGTCAGCTCCTGTCTCCGGCCCCTGGCACGTGCGCACCGTGAGCCCCCATTCTGTCCCTCCAGCCCAGCGTCCTTGCTCGCTGACCACAGCCAACAGTCTCCCCTCTTCTGCTCCCTCCCCATTTGCTGAGGGACACGACCAGTCCACAAAGGCTCCTCTTCAAGCAGGATCCAAACTCACATCCTCGTGCCCAGGTAGGAGAGCTGCCACGGTGGCACACGTCTATCACCCCGGCATGGGGGGACAGGTGGATCCCTGGCCCACTCTGGTCCTCCCAATTAGCTGATTCAGCGAGCCCAGGGCAGGGAGAGAAGCTGTCTGAAAATAAAATTCGGTGGATGAGCCCTGAGGAAAGACCCAAGCCGACCTCTGGCTTCTATGTATGTGCGCACACAGATGCATGCACGCACACACGTGCACAGACACGTAGACACACTCACAGACACAATTCCATTTCCTAAGCCTTCCCACTGATGAAGACAAATTTGAGACTCACTGTTTTTGGTAAATTTGTACTATTAACATTGTGTGTGGGTATGTGTGTGTGTGCATGCGCACATTTGTGTATGTGAGCATTTGCGTGATGTGTGTGTGTGTGTACACGTGTGCACGCTGTGTGTGTTTTGTATTTCATAGTTTTAATTCTGGATATGCCAACACTGCTACAGCATCAGACAAACATGATCCCCTTTCCCCAGCACCGACTGGGGCTCCGCCCACTTCAAGGTGACCCTCCGCAGAGCCTGGCCATTACAGTGCCAGGGTGGGGGCAGCTGAGCACAAGCCTGTTGCCGTAGAAACCCTGAGGCCAGAAGCCTCTACGCACAGGCAGGCTTTGAACTCAGCCCCCGCTGGAGTTTCAGGTGATCTGGAGGGTGGGGAAGGGAGACTCGGGCGTGCCCTTGGCCAAACCGCTCCTGGGAAGGTCAAGTCACCTGCTGGAGGGGAGGGGGCAGAAGCGACCATCAGACAGCTCAGCAGAAGCTGGCCTGCTTGCTCCGAAAGCCACTTCAGGGGGACTCGGAACATGAAGGAGGAAAGTGGGGGGGAGCAGCTGGCGTCAGTACCATCTAGAGTAGGCGGTGCCACCGCTGATTGACAGACTGCAGGTGGAGACCAGCGCGTGGCTTAAGTCCCTGCCCTGGCAGGCAGTGGGGTCGCGGTGTGGACCTTCCCCTTCCTTGTAGGTGCTGCTGCTGATTGATAGATTGACTCACACTGACCTTGGGAGCAGCGGGGTCACAGCGTTGGACCCCATCCTTGCAGGTGGGAAGCAGGCCTAAAGCCCCTGGGGAATGGAGGGTGTGACTCTTACACGCCCGGCTCCTTACTCAGGGCTTCTTTTCTCCAAACTTCTAACAATTCTGTCCATCCATCGGCCAGGCTGTGCATTTAGAAATGCATGTCCTTCCCACAGTATGGCCGGGCAAGGAGGGCAGCACCCTGTGCGTCTCAATCGACCCCGTGAGAGGCCCCCCCCCTCTGCTGCAGCCCACCAAGCCATACTCGGGCCTCCTGCTTGCAGCTGTGAGCTCCAGAGAGGCCCAGAATTCACATTCCCTAGGACCCTGGTCTCTCGGGATACACAGCAATTGGAGAGTTCATTGGGGTCTCTGAAGCGGCCGGTCCAGTCTCTCACCAGCTGGGCCGCGAGTCTCCAGGGATCCCCCTGTCTTTGCCCTGTCCTCGTGTTGGGATCACAAACCCACACCACCACACCCGTTTGGTTTTTTTATTATTATTATTTCAAGATACTTTATTTTCAAAACAGGTCACAACACTAAGTGTTTGGCCCATTCTGCCATTGTCCGAGGTACAAGTGCTTGCTCAGCGGCTGGGGGGCACACTCTAGTATCCAGTTTAAAAGGAGAATAAAAATCCATACAAAACAAATACTCAAATAGTTTCCATAGGAACACAGACACGTGCAGCCCCATCTCCTCGCCTTCCAGACGGCTGCGTCTGTGCCAACCCTGCTCTTCAAAGACACTCCCGTCTGGTTTCTGAACGTGTTCCGGGGATCTGAACTCGGTCCCTCATGCCGACACAGCGCACTTCCACCAGCCAAGCACTCTGAGTAAACAAGTGAGATCCAGGCATTTGACGAGGTCCTTCCCCTTTAAGACGCAGTTAACTCCAGATCAGAGACTCCTTTGCTAACACATGAAGATCTTTGAAATCCTATGTGGCATTTATTGGAGCATGATTTACAGTGAAACTCTGTTGTGCAGTTCTGTGAATTTCGATGTCGTCAGGCAGAGAGAGCGCTCTGTCCTCTTGGATCTCTGTGCCCCGTTTGCTTGCCCAGCCTGGAAGTCACTGGTACAGCCATCATTGTTTACGGTCGTCATTTGCCTTTTTTGGAACATCTCAACGGGAAGCCACGCGGCCGGGACCTTGGGTCTGGCCCCTCTCGCCGCATACATTTCGGGGATCTGTTGAGGCTGTCACGCGTCCTGGAGGCCTGCTCCTCTCCGGAAGCATCCGGCGGATGCATCGTGAAGCCCGTGCCCGTCCCCGACAGCAGGTCTTCAGATGGTCTCTCCTGGGTGTCTCTGAATAAGGCCGTTGTCAACGCTCAAGCGCAGGCAGCAGGCGAGGGAACGCGGCTCCCAGTCCTCGTGAGTCGGCACCGTGAAGACGCGTCCACTGAGCCTGCTGTGGAGCGTGGGTATCAGCAGAATCCCCCGCACGGCCCAGGACCCTCCACGGTCGAGCTCTGCAGTCATGTCAAGTTCCTTTAACCCAGCGGCCTGGTTTTCCCAGCGCAGCCTTAGGCCACAGCAAGGCAGCTGGTCTTGGGGTGGGGCTGAGAAGCCCCCCCCCCCGCTACCCTCCTACCCTGTCTCATCGCTCGGAGGGAGGCCGTCAGTCTTCTTCTCGCTCCAGGACCTCAGCAAGCCATTTCCACTGGCCTCAGTCTGATGGCCAAGCTCCATCTTTCCCTCCTGGGTCTCCCAGGCAACGCTCTGCAAGCTTCCAGCTCAGCCTCCCGTTTCTGGGGCTCTGGCGCACATCCTGCCCGCCCCACAGGACCCTGGCTCAGGCCCCCTCCCCCCGCAGAGACATGGCCACACAGCTTTTCCTTCTTCTCGCTCTCGGGGCTCCGGGGGGCTTCCTGCTTGTCCATCAGAACTGTGACAGCCCGGAACACAGCCAAAGAGCGTCAGGCCGGGTTTCCTTACCAGGGTCTCGTAGACTTGGAGCGATCACTGCGGCCTTTCATAAAACACCCGTTGGGTTTACAGTAAATGGGAGACAAAGCCATCCAAATTCTGTGAGGCCTTGCGAGGTCCAGCTTTGCCGGCCACCCACTCCAACGACCTTCGTGGCTTTCTCTGTGTCCCAGCCCACCCACTTCTTTTTCCTGGGGACAAAGGTTTGAAACAGTCTCACGTGGATTATTTCCATACCACTGCGGCAGCGCGCCTGTGTGCTGCCGGTCGTGACCGGAGAGCTTGAAGAAACAAGGAGGATTCGTGCTTCGTGACGAGTCGCATTTGCAGTTTAGTCCAGCCTGGCAGGAGAGCCCAAGAACAGAGGGAAGAGAACTGCTGCGAGAGGGGCAGAGCTCCCTTGCCAGACAAGAAAGACTATCAAAGGATGCCACACCATTGAACCAACTTCCCCCATCTTATCTACCTGCCCAGAGAATAGTCCCGCCCACTGTGGGCGGGGTCTTCCCCATCAATCAATCTGCTGCAGGCCCGCTCAGGGCTTGCCTCAGCTACTAATTCTTTACAGATGTGCCCAGAGCTCAGCCTTTGATGATCAGGTCCACACCGACATATTAACTAGCACAGACGCAAAGGGTGACCTTGAACCCCTGATCTTTCTGGTTCCCAGTTCTGGGATCCCAGATACTGCACTTGGCTACCAGAACCATCCCCAGTAAATCTAGGCTCATGGTTCTGTCTCAGCGCACGGGGCTGAGCTGCTTTGCCGGACCCCCCACCGCCACTCCACGGCTCACCCTCAAGGTGCCCGCTGCCCCCTCCCCTTCATAGCACAGTCAGGAGACAGCAGTGACCTCAGGTCCTCTGAACACTCGGCTCAGGATCCCCCCTGAGACTTGCAGACCCTCGGGTGACAGAGTTCATTCACCTCCACCTGGCTGGTGGGGCCAGATGGTCCCCGTGGAAGTTTGTCAAGATCTTAATAATCGCTGATCACCATGAAACACTGCACGCCGCCGCGCTCTCTCTCAAAGCATCTGTGTCATTTCATAGATGCTGTCAGCAACCTCGTTGTGCAGTGGAAGAGACCCAGGCACGCAGGGGGGGGCTAAGTGCCTCTGCCAAGCTCTTGCGCTTCCGCCAGCAGACGCCGAGGCTGGGGGAAATCCAAGGCTCCTGACTCCTTCCTGCCTCCCTGCCGCACACCCCCCATTAGGTGGTCATCCAGTAAGACCGCCCAAGTCAATCAGTATAGCTCTGCTGAGTTGTTTCAGCCAAAACCTCACATCGTCACATCGTCTTTCCAGAATATTCCTCAAGCTCACTGGTGCCCACCAGGTGGGTGGTAGCTAGGGAGGACCCTGGCGTCCACACGGCAGTGGCCTCCCGTGGCTCTCCCACCCAAAGGCTTCTGGAATCTACCGTGAAAGGCTTTGGACGTGAGTGCTGGGCCTCATGTTCTGAGGTTTCCAGGGCTTACAGGAGCGACTCTTTGCAGATGGAGTTGCCCGACCCCCCCCCCAAGTGTAGTTGGCCCAGAGACGCAAAGGAATAAAGGCCTCGCTCGGCCTTCCAACAAGGTTCCACACTGAGGGATTCTACGCAGGGCCTTTACCCAGGGGACCCACAGGAAAGAAGTTCAGGGCAAGTCGGAGCGAAGCGGAGCTGGACTCTCCTAGAAAGAAAGCCGAAGAGGCGCTAAGCCCCAGAGGCGGGTTGCAGAATGTGCTCTTAGACAAGAAGAGCGCGCGCCGTGTCTCCAGGGGCTTCTCAAGGCGGGGTCTTTAAGGCAGCCCTGTACCCTGTTCTGGGTGACTTCTGGGGTGCAGCTCAAGGCTGGGGGCGTCCAAGGAAGGGCAGGGTGGTGAAGACAGAAGGTCTCATGGCTGCCTGCAAAGTTACGCTGCTTTGACCACAGGTGGCTCAGGGGCTAAAGCCTCTGCCTCGCAAGCAAAGGGATCTGAGTTCAGATCCCACATAAAAAATGCCGGATAAAATGGTGCCCTTCCAGCCTTGGATGGCAGACCTGGAAAACCCCAGAGCAAAGCAATGAAGATGGAGCAATGTCATGATTCCCAGTGCCCCCCTTGGCCCTCCAAACCTGCCGGAGATTTTCTGGTTGATGAGGAAGACCCAGCCCATGGTGGGCAGAACTAGTCCCCGGGCAGGTGAGTAGGATGGAGGGAGCTGGTTGGGGAGGTTGGCGTCCCTTGGTACACTTGGCCAGACGCGCTGGTCTGACAAGTGAGGATCGTCCCTCTCTCAGCATCCTGGGCCAATTCCGCCGACTCCTGGTGTTGGTGTGGATTCTCTGGCTAAGACTGTGACTGAAAATTAAGAGGAAATTAAAGCCCTCGTTGCCTGGGGCAGTTTGGTCGTGAATTTGTCACAACATGCAGAACACCGGCGACTTCTGTGCCGGCCCAGCGAGTGCTGGTTGTGGAATTCTTGATTCTTTCTGGAAAGAACCTTCAACCAGACTCTGTTCCCCTCCTGGTACCTCTAATGCCCCCGTCTTTCTGCCCTGCTTTGCTTGTGTGAAGGACGGAGGGGCCAGGACTCCTGAGGGCTGAGCCTTCTCCCGCAGAACCGGAAGGTTCCGCCCAGGTCGTGTGGTGTTGGTTCTGACACATGAGACTTGCTTCTTCACGGCCCATGTAGGGTGTCCCTGGAGAGGTAAAGGGCCCTTCAGTGGCCTTGAGCTATTCCCCTGGTGTTTACCAAGTCCTGGGGGGAGGGGAGAGGCATGGCGGGATGGAGTCCTTCTGGGCTTCAGAGGGTGACCTTTGAACAGCTCCCGTCACTCCAACCACCAGCAGCCCTGTCAGTGGCCCCTCTGGGCCCCCCACACCCAGCCCTCATCCCTCTGGACCCCCCAAGCCCAGCCCTCATCCCTCTGGGCCCCCCCCAAGCCCAGCCCTCATCCCTCTGGGCCCCCCACCCACTCTGAGCTCACATCCGCCCGTGTAATCCTCACAGGCCCCCAGAGCACCTCCTATTCGCAGAGGAGAATAAGGCTCTGGCGGGTGCTGAACAGGCAGGCTCGAGGCTGGCACTACGCAGAGCCGGGACCAGTGGCAGCGTCTGCAGCCCGGGAACCTTTCTGGAAGGTGCCCCACCCCCACCCCAGTCGAGCCCACCCATGTGACTGCCACTCACTCGGCGCACAGGACTCAGTCCTCTGCCTCAGCATGTGAAGCTCTGGTCTCCTCTGTGAAACGAGATAAAACTCTCACCTCGGCCCAAAGCAGTTTTGAGAACAGCAAAGCAAATGAAGTGCTCATTTCGATGCTTGGCGCACTGCAAGTCTCGGTGTAGACTAGCTGCTGTTTGCTTTCCTGGATCGCTTTGTTTTCTTTATTTGCTTTGTTTTGCTTTGTTTTAGACAGCGCCTTCGTACGAAACTCAGGGTGCCGACAAGCTGGATATCCTCCTGCCTCGCCCCCCGGGGCGCTGGGAGTACAGCCGCGAGCCAGCCCCCATGTCCAACCAGATGCAGCTGGTCACCATGGCAACAGCATGCTTCCATTGCTGAGTCCAGCTTCACCACCCCACCACCACCACAAACACATGCAAAGTGGTTCAAAAGAGAAGCCCCGGGCCTAGAGATGGCTCAGTGGCTAAAGCCTTTGGGACCCGAGTTCGGATCCCCAGATGTCATATAAAAATGCCAGGCAGGGCGGGTGGCCCCTGGGGCCCTAGAACAAGTCGATTAGGCAGACGAGTCCCAATGGCTGCTCTGGGTTTAATGAGAAACCCAGGTGCACAGTAATGGTGGGAGAGCAATCAAGGATGATTCCTGATATCATCCTTGGTCTTCACAGACACACACGCGCAAATACACTTGGGAACATGTGCCCTCGCACGCGCATACACACACCCACATGCAAACACGCGCGCATACATGAGATTAAAGAGAGAAAGGAAGGCCAGTCCTCTCCCAAGACTGCTGATCGAGGGTCCATCCATGAGGATAAACCTGAAGTCCCTGCATTTGAACTCAGCTTCAGGAGGCGATTACGAACAGGGGATCAAAGAGTCTTCGTCATAGAAGCATCTGGAAGACTCTAGGGACAGTTGTAGTGGGAACAGCTGTGGCTGACGGAGATGCTTCTAGATGCAGATAAAGGTGCAGTTACTGCCATGGTTTGAAGGACCCCCAGGCTCCTGTGTTGGGCCACTTAGACTCAGCTAGCGGCGCTTTTTGGGAAGATTTTGGAACCCTTAGCCAAAGCACCTTGCTGGGGGGGGAAGTCCATCGAGGGGTGGGGGTGGGGGGTCCTGAGGTTTGACACCCCAGCTCCGCTTCCCTGTTCTCTCTCTGCTTCCTGCGCGTGAATTCCATGAGACGCTAGCTTCTCGCGCCTGCCACCATGCTTTTCCCATGGCGGTAGACTCTGTCCATCTGCCGCTCTGAGCCCGAGCAGCCTTGACGTGCTTCTTTGTGGGCTGTCTCATCCCAGCATGAGCATGTTCCTGGAGTGCCGACTTAACTGATGGGAAGAAAGAAGCCATCATAGCTTTCAGCAGGGGGACCTGAGCGGACCTGGGCAATCCATGAGGTTGTCTCCAAGGTCGGAAATTCTTCCCTGTTTGTCACCCAAACGAGTCTCATCACCTGCATGTGGCCTTGTGGCAGGTCAGGCCTGGTTCCCACCTCTTGGGTCTCAGGGTCCGCAGCTTGCTCGCAGCCCCTCCCCCCAAGCACTCATGGATTGCCCATGACTGGACTCCATGGGTCCTGAAAGTTGCAGCCCCGTCCCCACCCCAACGCCCACTCATAGCCTTCAGAGAGTGGTCTTTCCCCAGCCTTGAATGTGTGAAATTGGTGAATGTGTTTGAGGTCCGCGGGATTCCCCAGAGAGTCGTGTGACGAGGGGTCTCTTTCGAGTGTGAGATTATCAAGGCAAAGAGCGACGGGATGCTCATTTGTGCACTTAGCTACTGAGGGAGGAAGAGCAGAAAGGAGGAGGAGAAGGGAGGGAGAAACCTGCCAATCAGTGTGCCTGTCACACGGTCTCTGTGACTTCTGGGGTCAGCGTGCTGGGGCGACACGACGGAAGTCTCTGGAGTTCTCATGTTCTCATGGTCAGGATTGCGCGGAACTTGACCGCGGGCATTTCTTCTCCGTAGCCTTCCTGCGCTGGATTTCGCCGTCGATACCTTCAGCATGTGCTTTGCACAGAATATCTGCTCAAAGCCTGTAGAACCCATCTCTCATGGTGGCGTCGCGTTCCTGCCTTTCCTGTCTCCCGACCAGTGACATTTGCCCCTTTCTGGGCACGTGGGAGACAGAGGTGTGGCCGGGCGGCCACCTTCCAGCCCAGCTCTGCCACAGCCCCATCCTGTTTCCTCTCTAGGCATCCAGAGGCAGCTGCTGTGGGGGGGGTGCTATCTTCTCTTTAATTTTTATTTCCTCTCGCAAGGCTTTTACTTCCCCCCAAAGATGAGGGTGAAGAACGCGAGGCCTGAGGTGCTCGGAGGGAAGAGATTAGACAGCACAGCGCCGGCTCCCGTGTTCTTGCTGCTCCCAACTCCGCCCGCGCGTCCCATCAAATATGTATAATGCTGGGTGCAAAGCACATCAAAAAAGAATCTCTCTTCTCTGGGATGAAGACGGAGCCCCGCATCAAAGAGCCCCATTGCCAGGCACCCCAATTTCTGCCTTTCCTCTCCCCTTTGGGCGAACAAAAGGCTCAGCCGGCACCAACCCTTTCATCTGTTCCCCCTTCCCATTAGAGTCTTGGCTCTCAGTGGAGGGAGGGAGGGAGTAGCCCTGTATTATAAATAGCATGTCCAGGACACTAAATGTTAATTAATAAGATTCAATATTTCAAAATGTCACATTGGCTGCTTCTGAAGAGAGAGATTGGCGTTGCTGCTGGGGTCTGAGCAATTGAATCCAGCCTTGATTCTGACCTCGCCTTCCTTCCAGCCTTTTCCTTCTTTTCCTTTCTTTTCTCTTTCCTTTCCTCCTCCCTTCTCTTCCCTTCCTTTCTCTTGTCTCCCCTTCCTTTTCTTCTCTTCCATTCCTCCTTCCCTTCTCCTTCCTTCCTTCCTTCCTTCCCTCCCTTCTTTCCTTCCCTCCCTTCTTTCCTTCCCTCCCTCCCTTCCTTCCTTCCCTCCCTCCCTTCCTTCCTTCCCTCCCTCCCTTCCTTCCCTCCCTCCCTTCCTTCCTTCCCTCCCTCCCTTCCTTCCTTCCCTCCCTCCCTTCCTCCCTCCCTTCCCTCCCTCCCTCCTTTCCTCCCTCCCTCCCTCCCTTCCTTCCTTCCTTCCTTTCCTCCCTCCCTCCCTCCCTTCCTTCCTTCCTTCCTTTCCTCCCTTCCTCCCTTCCTTCCTTCCTTCCCTCCCCTCCCTCCTTTCTCCCTTGCTTCCCTCCCTCCCTTCCTCCCTCCCTCCTTCCTCCCTTCCTTCCCTCCCTCCCTCCCTTCCTTCCTTCTTTCCTTCCTTCCTTCCCTTACTCCCTACCTCACTCCTTCCTTCATTCCTTCCCTACACTCCATTATTTCCTTCCTTCCTCCCTCCCCATCCCTTTCTCCTTCCCTCCCTCCCCCCCTTCCTCCTTCCTTCCTCCCTTCCTTCCTTAATCCCAATCCCCTTCCTTCCTTTCCTCCCTCTTTCCTCTCTTCCTTTCCCTCCCTCCTCCCCCATCCCTCCCTCCCTCCCTCCCTCCATCCCTTCCTTCCTTCCCTTCCCTCCCTCCCTCCCTTCCTTCCTTACTTCCTTCCCTCCCTCCCTCCCTTCCTTCCTTCCTTTCCTTCCTCCCTCCCTCCCCCTCCTACTTCCTTCCTGCCTTCCTTCCTCCCCTACCTCCCTCCCTCCCTTCCCTCCCTCCTTCCTTCCTTTCCTGCCTTCCTTCCTTCCTCCTTCCCTCCCTCCTTCCCTACTTCCCTCACTCCTTCCTTCCTCATCCTTCCCTCCCTTCCTCCTTCCCTCCTTCCCTCCTTCCTTCCTCTCCTTCCTTCCTGTCTCCTCTTCCTCTTCCTCCCTCCCTCCCTCCTTCCTTCCTTCCCTCCCTCCCTCCTTCCTTCCTTCCCTCCCTCCCTCCCTCCCTTCATTCCTTCCCTCCCTCCCTTCTTTCCTCCTTCCTTCCTTCCTTCCTTCCTTCCTTCCTTCCTTCCTTCCTTCCTTCCTTCCTTCCTTCCTTCCTGCCTGCCTGCCTGCCTTTCTGAGACAGGATCTCATATACCTCAAGCTGGCCTTGAGCTCCACTAGGTCGCCAAATCATGACCTTGAGCTCCAGATTCTCCTGTCTCTCTGCTCCTGCCTCCAACCCCGGGATAACAGATGTGCCCCAGCACACCCTGTTTAAGTCATGACATGGTTCATCAGTGTGTCTGATGAAGGCTATGCCAAAGTCTTGGTGTGACCTCCACACAGCCCAGGTTCCTCACCTCTGACAGCTGTGAAGTCGCAGCCTCACGTGTGCTCCAGGTTCCACAGCTTCATTGTACCTGGTCTCTGGTCCTGAGCCCTAGGGGATGCCCCCCCCCCGACAGTAGCTGTACTGGTCCTTGTTTGTCAAATTCCATCATTCAGTTCTCCGAATGTGAAGTATCGAGAGAATGTGGTATTCTTTCTTATTGGAGTCTTTGTGGGGAGTTGGCATCTTCATTTGTCCATTTGTATTTTCCATCACATTCCATTAATTTGTAATTTGAGGTTTGGAATCAGACAAATTTTGTGTATTAGTCACCTATTGCTGTTTAACAACTGTCTGTAAAATTTAGTTGCTTATAAAAAACAGTAAATTTTTTCTCTCATGGTTATGTGGCCAGCAATCCAGACAACACTGTAGATGACTCATCTCTGCCCCACTGTGTGAGATCTTAGTTGGAGAAATCAAAGTGGAAGCTGGATGATCCAGAGGTGTCATGGAGTGTCATTTGAAGCATCTACACTCAGCCTCTCTCTCTCTCTCTGTAAACTCCCTTGCAGCTCTGCATTGTAGCATGCACACTCAGCCTCTCTCTCTCTCTCTGTGGACTCCCTTGCAGCACTGCATTGTAGCATGCACACTCAGCCTCTCTCTCTCTCTCTGTGGACTCCCTTGCAGCACTGCATTGTAGCATGCACACTCAGCCTCTCTCTCTCTCTCTGTGGACTCCTTTGCAGCTCTGCATTGTAGCATGCACACTCAGCCTCTCTCTCTCTCTCTGTGGACTCCCTTGCAGCACTGCATTGTAGCATGCACACCCAGCCTCTCTCTCTCTCTGTAGACTCCCTTGTAGCTCTGCATTGTAGCATGCACACCCAGCCTCTCTCTCTCTCTGTGGACTCCCTTGCAGCTCTGCATTGTAGCATGCACACCCAGCCTCTCTCTCTGTGTGTGGACTCCCTTGCAGCTCTGCATTGTAGCATGCACACCCAGCCTCTCTCTCTCTGTAGACTCCCTTGCAGCTCTGCATTGTAGCATGCACACCCAGCCTCTCTCTCTCTGTGTGGACTCCCTTGCAGCACTGCATTGTAGCATGCACACCCAGCCTCTCTCTCTTTCTGTAGACTCCCTTGCAGCTCTGCATTGTAGCATGCACACCCAGCCTCTCTCTCTCTGTAAACTCCCTTGCAGCTCTGCATTGTAGCATGCACACCCAGCCTCTCTCTCTGTGTGTGGACTCCCTTGCAGCTCTGCATTGTAGCATGCACACCCAGCCTCTCTCTCTCTGTGGACTCCCTTGCAGCTCTGTATTGTAGCATGCACACCCAGCCTCTCTCTCTCTCTCTCTGTAGACTCCCTTGCAGCTCTGCATTGTAGCATGCACACCCAGCCTCTCTCTCTCTCTCTCTGTGGACTCCCTTGCAGCTCTGCATTGTAGCATGCACACCCAGCCTCTCTCTCTCTCTCTCTGTGGACTCCCTTGCAGCACTGCATTGTAGCATGCACACCCAGCCTCTCTCTCTCTCCGTAGACTCCCTTGCAACTCTGCATTGTAGCATGCACACCCAGCCTCAACATGTGTGTGGACTCCCTTTTAGCACCACGCTTGGGCTTTAGGGATTAGGGTGTCCTGTCTGAAGACACAACAGAGACCATGCAGTTGTCAATGGATAGAAGAAAGATGGTTTCGATGGACACTGACATAGAAGTGGAGACTCAAGGTGGCCATGTTTGTCTACCGCAGCTTCACGAAGTGACAGATTAAGAAGCTGTAGCCTCCTCCTCCTCCTCATCAGACCTGTGCCTGTGTACGAAAGCAAACGCCATAGTTCAATGGCGACTTGTCCACGCCCCTCCTTCTTTCTAGGCTTGCTGTACTGTCCAACTGACACACCCAGTACCTCCAAACAGCGTCGTACCATAATCTCATTCTCACCACAGTTCAAGAATCCCAGTATTAGTTTTTATCCACCCCCCCCCCCACAGAACCAGAGCCTACAGGACCAGAACCACAGAACCAGAGCCTACAGGGCCAGAACCACAGAATCAGAGCCTACAGGACCAGAACCACAGACCCAGAGCCTACATGGCACAGAGACTTCCTCATGCCCAGAGATGAGCCACTGAAGAGAAGACTTACTATAGAGCTGCTAAGTCACGGGCTTGGATGTCCCGCGCTCAATGTGAAACTATTCTCCGTCCTCAGATTTCACCCATTTTAGTTGTGGGGAGAACTTCTGTTAGCAATACTCAAAACCTATGGCCATGTAAGGAAGCCTGCTGACTGACTGACTGACTGCAGCATCCTCATAGTATCTTCTAAATCAACATCATTTCTTTCTCCCAGACTCGCCTCTACTCTCTCCTGTCCAAATCTAGCCGCAGCCGCCTCTCTGTGTCCTTATCAATCCATTGTTGTCTCTTTTTGCTACTGCAGCTCTTGTGGGTGTGAGTTTGTGTCATGGAGGTGACTTGTGAGACACGCAGATGCCTTTCCTGTAACTACCCTTCTGAATCGACCTTAGACATTCCTAGTAGTCATTGGCATTTGGCTTGAACATCAAAGAAGAACAGCAGAAGCCCGAGACTCCGTGTGTGTGTGTGTGTGTGTGAGGTTGGTATCTAGAATCATCCCTGTCGATTCTTCCACCTTGGGTCTCTAATTAAACCCAGAGTTTACCAGTCTGGCTAGTCAGCGGGCTCAGGGAATCCCAGACTCCATCTTCCAGGGATGGAGTTACAGGCAGACTGAGATGCCCAGCTGGCCTTTTACGTGGTATGTGAGGATCCAAACTCAGGTCCGTTTGCTTCTGCAGCAAGCACTGATCCTTCGGGTCTTCTCTCCAGCTCCGCAGAGCAGTGCTTCCTTGTTATTGTTGCTATTTGTTTTTCATGTGTGTGTAGAAGAGGGCGCTTGCGTCTGTGCCTGTGGAGGTCCACGGGCAGCATCAGAAATCACCCTGGATTGCTCCATCTCCTTGCTGCTTTGTTCTGGGGTCTCCCACACTCTGCCTACCGTGCCCAGAATTGCAAGCCACTACTGTTTCTGCCTGATAATTTTATGTCCAATCCAAGATGACTGCTCGTGTCGACCTTGGGCCTCCACAGGCACACATACTCAGTTGCCTCTTCTACACACACGTTCACAAATATACACACACACAGACTATGAAGTACAAAACTGTGGTATAAATGTTTGCAATGTGAATCCGTTCTAGATGCCACAAGAGCTTGTTCCCACCTCTCCCTGAAAGCAGGAACATAAAGGAATCTGCAGTTCATCCCAAGTGTAACAGGAAGCTGTGGATCTGGGGACTTATGGGGAGATCTCCTACGTCAGGGTGGAGCGAGACTTAGTTCCCCTCCTATTGCATCTGTGTAGATTTTGTTCTTCCTTCCTTCCGAGATCCACCGTCAGAGAGTGACTGAGCTAGAACTGACGCCCAGGTTTCTGAACCCCTAGACCTACCCCCTCCTCACCTCCCACCTACCCCCCAAACAAGGCAGGCTGAGCAGTTGGCAGCCTTTCAGTGTGAGCACTGCTGATGGCCATTACCATAACGGATCTGCTCTGGCATTCGCATTGTGAATTCCTAATGTAGTTGTTGACATTTGTCTTGAAGATCAAAGAGGAGAAGCTGAAGCCCGGGGCTCAGCAAAGACAGTGGGGAATGCTCATCCCCAGGCCTCCCCCATGCCTGATGCGCTGAATCTGTATTCCAACCCCTCCCCCCGTCATCTGTGGGCGTGGTGCGGAAGTCCAGGAGCACTGGTCTGGTTCATCAACGCGTCATCAGGAGCAGCTGAATGACTCTGACGGTTCTGCTCAGCTCGATGAGCCAGAGACCAGCAATGCTACCAGTATCACTAACCTGTCAGCGTAGCTCCCCTGGGGCCCCGTCTCACCCACCGACCCACCGTCCCACCGTCTTCCACAATCACAGAATGGACCGTTTCCCTCCAGTGCCTGTAACTGCCACATTCATGCTGGTTCTGCATCTGTATTCTGTGGGCTTATCAACATGCCCTCTGTCTCCCCTTCCTGTTGTCCTTTTGCCTAAAGCCCTATCTCTCAAACCTGCTCTAGGTATTTTTTCCCCTCGCTATCAAGGACCAAGTCATGCCTAAGTCTGGCTTTGAAAGCCCTCTGCGTTGCACCTGGTAGGCACCTGTTTTGACTTCCACACCCTTGTGGACACCCAGCTGCCCTTCCCCACCATTTCCCCACCTTCGAGGCCCTGCCAAGGTCCCCCTCCACCACCGGTGTCCCTGGACATTTTGCTTGCTCTGTGGCCCAGTGGCATGTGTTGCCACTGCCGGGCCCTTCTGTTTCATAGCAACATCATTCCATAAAAGCTCCTCATAACTGACAGAGGCCACACCCACCACCTGCCCCGCCCAGCAGAGCTTCGTGCACACGGCCCGGCGCAGGGGGATATGTTGCTTCCGAGTCGGCTGGAGCTGGGGACAGGTGCCCACACCTAAAAGCATGCAGTTGCTGGTAACTCGTTTCCTCTAGAGGCCCTTGCGAGAGTTCGGAAGTTACATAAACAGCATCTTTACTAAGCAGCGTGGGGAGGCGCTTCGGACCAGCAGGGTGCCAGCCCTGGATGCGGTCAGAATGTCAGGCCCGATGACCACTGCTCAGTGCGAATATCTAAGGGTTCTGGAAGCTTCTCTGGGAGTCGGGACAGCAAACGTACCTTCCCCCACGGATCAGCAGCTTCTGAGCAGCCGTGGCAGGTGGACGTACCCCATGGGTCCACCCACCCGAACCTTCCGTCGTCAATACACAGTGAGCCTGATGTTGACTCTGCGTGGTCCTCCCGTCCTGGGATGCTGAACTGCATGTGACCTGGTAATAGGCGCTGTGTGTTGCACGTGTCATGCTAACCTCATCAGGCACAGGGGACAGGGAGGAAAATGCCAACAGAAGTCAAGAAGAGACTCCTTTTTGCATCTCTAGTTGATGTCCATGTTGGGATGGTCAGGGCTACTTTAGGAGACGGAGCCTTGCTGGAGGAAGGCTGTCCTGGGGGCGGGCCTGGAGGCTGCACAGCCCTGCCCCGTCTCCCCCAGCAGAATCGTTCAACCTGCTTGCTCTCGGCCTCTGTATAGGCTGCAGTGACTTGAGCTGCCTCTAGCTTCTATTCCACCCCTGCCATGTCTTTCCTCCAGATGGATTATACGACTATACCCCAGAGAACTATACGACTATACCACAGTGAACTGTGACTATACCCCAGTGAACTGTGTGACTATACCCCAGTGAACTGTGTGACTATACCCCAGTGAACTATGTGACTATATCCCAGTGAACTATGTGACTATACCCCAGTGAACTGTGACTATACCCCAGTGAACTGTGTGACTATACCCCAGTGAACTGTGACTATACCCCAGTGAACTGTGACTATACCCCAGTGAACTGTGTGACTATACCCCAGTGAACTGTGTGACTATACCCCAGTGAACTATGACTATACCCCAGTGAACTGTCACTATACCCCAGTGAACTGTCACTATACCCCAGTGAACTGTCACTATACCCCAGTGAACTGTCACTATACCCCAGTGAACTGTGTGACTATACCCCAGTGAACTGTGTGACTATACCCCAGTGAACTGTGTGACTATACCCCAGTGAACTGTGACTATACCCCAGTGAACTGTGTGACTATACCCCAGTGAACTATGACTATACCCCAGTGAACTGTGTGACTATACCCCAGTGAACTGTGTGACTATATCCCAGTGAACTGTGACTATACCCCAGTGAACTGTGTGACTATACCCCAGTGAACTATGACTATACCCCAGTGAACTGTGTGACTGTACCCCAGTGAACTGTGTGACTATACCCCAGTGAACTGTGTGACTATACCCCAGTGAACTATGACTATACCCCAGTGAACTGTGACTATACCCCAGTGAACTGTGTGACTATACCCCAGTGAACTGTGTGACTATACCCCAGTGAACTATGTGACTATACCCCAGTGAACTATGACTATACCCCAGTGAACTGTCACTATACCCCAGTGAACTGTCACTATACCCCAGTGAACTATGACTATACCCCAGTGAACTATGACTATACCCCAGTGAACTATGACTATACCCCAGTGAACTGTGACTATACCCCAGTGAACTGTGACTATACCCCAGTGAACTGTGTGACTGTACCCCAGAGAACTATGTCACTATATCCCCAGTGAACTGTGTGACTATATTCCCTTCGGAACCATAAGCCACATAAATCTCCCTTTCTCTCTTTTTGCCTGACTGCCGGGTTGTCTCCGGCAGCAGCAGGAGTAACCACAGCAGGTTCTCCTGTAAACACCAGCGTGCGCGCCGCTCAGCATAGTGCATACCCGGGCACTTTGCAATGTCGCAGGCCCCATTCACAAGAAGCTGCAGATCTGGCTAGGACCCGCCCTTGAGACAACTCCCAAGGGGGAGTGTCGAGACCGTGCTGTGGCGGAAGGGGCAACACATCTACCAGTCGCCAGCTCAGAAGGGGCAACGCATCTACCAGTCGCCAGCTCAGAAGGGGCAACGCATCTACCAGTCGCCAGCTTGCTTCTCTTGTAACGCACCGTGCTGGTTAGAGACAAGTCTCCTAAATCTTTCTTTCTTTTCGTGTGTGTCTGTGGCACGTGTGTGTGTGCACGGGCATGCGCTCCCATGTGCAGAAGCAAGGCTGTGCATGTAGACCCATGTGCACATGTGTCTAGGTGTGTAGGGAAACCCAAGGTGACTTCTAGTGTCTTCAGTACCATCTCGTGTGACCGCAGGGTCCCTCGGTTGAACCGCATCTCACTGAGGAGTTCTCTGTCTCCCGAGGTGTTTAGTGGTTTCCTGCCCTCAGGCTTGCCAACGATCTTGATTTTTTTTATTATTGACAGTTTCAAACAGAATTTTAATAAATTTTAGTCATTTTTACTCCCCTTGCTGTCTCATCCCTCTCCCTCGCCTGCTAAAACCCTTCTTCCAGCAATCCCCCGTTCCATGCCTTCTTTCAGTGGGTGGCCATTTGGGTTTAATTAGGATTTCTTGCCCACATGTGAGCGGGAGGCGATCTGCTGGTGCCCAGGCGGATGGCGCTGGCTTTGCAGCCGGCTTGCTCTGGAGACTCCTGGTCCCACTTTCCTAGCCTGGAATTACGGGCATATTTCATACCCACCTGGCATTTTATACGGATCTGAACCCTGGTCTTTCAGCTTGCGTGGCAAGTGTTTTAAGCTCTGAGCCATCGCCCCTCCCCCTGCGTCTCACTTTAATGTGGGTGCTGGACATTGAACTCGGGTCTCTGGGCTTGCTATTGCTCCAGCACGCGTGTTGCCAACTGAGTCAGCTCTCCACCCCCACTCTGCCCTGTAGCCGGGGCGATCCTTGAACTCACTGTGGGGCCTTCTCGTTTCTACTCCCCGAGTGCAGAGAATTCAGGCGTGTAGCAACAGCCACACTGAGGAGGCTCTGGGGGGGCCCAGGGGCCTGCTGGATAGCCCAGTGGCTGAAGTGTCTGCCTGAAACCTTGGTGACCTAGGTTCAGGCTCTGGAAGCCCAAATGGTGGAGAGAAGTGACTTCTGACCTCCATCCATGCACCATGGAATCTCCTCTCTCTCTCTCTCTCTCTCTCTCTCTCTCTCTCTCTCTCTCTCTCTCTCTCGTTCTCTTTCTCCTCTCTCCTCTCTCCTCTTTCCTCTCTCCTCTCCCTGTTTTCTTCCTCAGATAAATAAATTGAAGAGATGGGACCCAGGGTTTGTACACGCCAGGGAACATCTAACAATCACGCTGAATCCCCGGCCACAATCAACTCTGGAGCATCAGCTGAGCTCTTGCCCAAGGCCCAGAGATTGGGGTACTCCCACGCCCCAACTCAGCCTCTCCACAGTCCTTCCTGATTGCAAACGCCCTGGGCCCCCTGCCCCACCCCTCCCCACGCCCCTGACCGGCTGACTCCACGATACCAGTCAGCACTAAATAGGGAAGGAGCATTGTGGGATCCAAAGGAGGAATCTCCCAGTGGAAGCCGAAGGGTGGGCAACATTTCAAAGGGGCCGCTTCCTCTGAAGGCCGGGCTCTGGTAAAGCCGCGTTCCGACCTGCTCCGTCGGGCTATATTCTGAGCATCTTCCTTTGTGGTGTTGGCACGGGGGGGGGGGGTGCAGACCACCCCGTGCGCTGCATTCTCCTCCCATCTCCACAAAAGCAAGGCTTTCTTAATGAGCCAGTCCCGGAGAGACTGGCCTTTCAGATAAACAAATGGGCGTCAGCAGGAGACGCTCGCCAGAGGACTGCGACAAATCGGGCCACCTTGTGAGTGACAGGCCGGATAAAGCCGGCCTGCGCCGGACGCTGCACTAATGAGCCATCTCCTCGGCGTGCTCTGTCCAGCGAGAGCGTGGTCAAGAGCACAAGCGCAGGAGAAAGGACTCGTTCCTCTGGACTCATTCCCAGCGCCGGGTTTTGCTTAGTTATCTGTTGAATCTAAGGATTCGCTCCCAGGACGTTTGCGAGTTGAGGCAAAATCCACGGCGAGTGGCAACCTCCAGCGGTTTCCTGGCATCCGGAAGAGCATGTCGGCTTGCTCATCTGCAAACAGATGCAGCTGGCCTCCCACGTCACCGGGAGGAAGGGCTTCGTGGGCCGCGGCTCAGAAGACGTGCCGGGTGCTCGTATTTGAAGTCGGTATTTGAAGCGTGTCACCGTCCTCATCATCATCATGGAGAGACGCAGAGAAGGGGATCGAGAGACAGGCTGAGTCCCAGCTCAGCCCTGGGAGTGATGAGCTGAGGTCTCCGCTGTCCTTCGTAAACATGTAAAACGTGGAGTCGTTCCTCACTCCGGGCTGTCTCGCATGTGCCACGCGTGTGAAGTAAGACGGTTTGCACCAGGCACCCCAAGAGCAAAGGGGAAACAGGCCGGCGGTGCATGAGACAGGAAGATAATTCTGTCGGTAAGAGGACGCCAAGGCTCTGGTCCATCCAGCCTCTTGAGACCATGTTGGATGCACCCAAGGGTGAGCTGGGCGATTAAGGGTACGAAGAAATAAATCCCAACGCCCTCCTCTCCTTCTAGAACTGGAGTATGGAAACATAAACATGCTTCACATTCAAAGCAAAACACGATGTAATCAATGCCAAGGGTTTGGAAGCGGGGGAGCGTCCTGCGCAGTCTTAGGCGGCTGATGTGGGATACGTGGCTTCATTTCTTCGAGTGTCAGTTTCCTAATTAGAAAGCGCAGCGATGCTGGAATAAAGCTCCTTATCAGCGGGAGCCAGGCAGACCGAAAAGTGTGACTTATGTGAATTCTGGTTTGTGGTTATTTCTGTTGTTAGTAATAATAGCAGTCTATCCTACTGTGGTGGTAAAAAGTATTCAGCAGTCAGTAGGTTGAATTTGGTTATCCAAGGAGGTAGGTAGGGTTTTTTTTTTTTAAATTTTAATTCGAGAAGCGCAATGATGGGAAGGTATGACAAGTCACCCCGAAGCCTGAGCTATGCCGAATTAAAAAATAATAAAATTGAAGCTGAGGGAACAGGCTGCGGACATGTGCGGCCCTTCGGGACTTCAAGCAGTCTCGGTTTTCATCGCTCCGAGTGAGGGTGGCGGCGACAGGCGGGGAGGGACCATCTTCCCCTAGAGCTAAGCAGAGGAAGGATTCCAAGCTGCCCGGCCGCTCCCGCTTCCACTAACTCAGGCCTCAGGGGGCTCCTGTGATGGGCGCCCCCGCAGCGGGTCCCTGAAGGAAATGGGGAAACGATGAAAGTCCCCAGAAGTCTGAGGCGAAGCGAAGGGGGTCACAGGGGTGACGGACCACAGGCAGACGGCTCCGGGTCCTCCTGGCAGCAGGCAAGCTCACCGGCACTTACGATGATGGTTTAGGACCCTTTGGGTGCCCTGGTGGGTGGCGGGTCTTGTGTATTCATAGCACGTGATACAGAATGGTGCTGTCCCCAGCCAGCCGCTAGGCCACTTCAAACAAGGCCACCAGCTGAGTAAGAAAGAAGTAGGGGGGAGGGAAGGGGGAGCGAGGCAGGGCCAGGAGCCTGAACGAGACCTTCTAGTTCCCTTCCACGCCGCGCACGTTCTAGTCCGCCTTCCCATCCTGTCTGGTTTATAATCCCCCTGCCTCCGCCCCTGAGTGCTGGGAGCACAGTCCTGGGTCTCACACCCGGTGTCCTGTCTTGGGGGGGGACCAGGATGCACACCAAGCGGCGTGAACCACGGCGAAGCGATCGAGGCCAGAACAGAGGAATGTAACGGAGAGAGTCGAGGGTTTAGCTCCGGCGAGCTGTGAGATCCGCTCGGAGAGACAGGAACACAGGCCTCTGGGGACGGCGGGGAACGGTTCCCGAGAGGGAGACGGCAGCCGCTGAGCCCTGAAGAGCAGTCTGGCTTTGCAGCGGGAGAGGGGGGCTTGGGAAAGGGGGGGGGGGCGGCGCCTGAAGGACCGTCCGTGGTCGTTCTCGACGCTCTGCACTCCTGCTGGGAGCCACGTTCCCACTCGTCAACGGTGTTCTCTGGTCTCTCTCACTGCCTTTGATCGATTCTCTCACTTTTGGTTTTTCTGAGAGTGTTTTAGGGTCTGGCCCAGCCTGGTCTGGAACTTTCCATAAGGTCAAGGGGGACTTGAATTCCTGGCATTCTGCCACCACTTGCCATTGCTAGAATTACAGGTCTGCACCTCCACACCCCATTTATGGAGTTCTGGGTATCCAACAATAGGAAAGCGCTCTAGCAGCTAAGCCACACCCCCGATCCCTTCAACGGCTTCTGCTAAATTTCCCCAATTTGTTTCCATGGTGAGAAGTTGTCACTTGTTGAACAAATCACAGTCTCTTCTTTTTATTCGAGTGTCTATCAAAATATATTGGTCGTTGCCATTGCTAGGCGATCCCTTGCGTAGGCAGGTTTCGGGGGTGATTGTATTAGATTCCTCTTTATTCTTCACCTGCCAAACTGTGCCCAGTTATCACGACCCCTCTGGGCACTTAGGACATTAGTGTATGAGGGTCTTATGGAGGGGTCGCCTTATAGCAACCAAAGTAATTTAGGTGGTTGTTTTTGTTGTCTGTTGCATAACTACACTGCATAAGCTTTAAAGGGATTGCTAACACTTGTTAGATTACTGAAAATAAAGTGAGTTCTCACTGAATGACGGACCGATGGATGGTTGAATGAGTGGATAGATGATAGGTGGTTGGATGGGTGGAAAGCTGGATGGTTAAATGGATGGACAGATGGCAGACGAATGGATGGATGGTTGGATAGATGTAAATATGGATGGATGTAAGAATAAATAAATGAATAATGTCCCCCCCCCCCGTTCATGTGTTTGAATCTTTAGCTGGTGCTAAGCTTGGAAAGGTCGTGGCACCTGTGTAGGTGGAACCTGCTGGAGGAAGGCATAGCACGTGGATCAGGACTTGAGGTTTGGTAGCCTGGTCCTGCTTCCTCTACTGCTCTTGATCTCTCTGCCTCCTGCAGTCTCCTGCTTCTGTTTCCAGCCATGTTTTCTGCTATGAGATTCCAGCCAAAATGGATTACGTACCTTTTGGAACCACGAGCCAGATTGAATCTTCTTCTCTTCCTTAGGCTGGTTGTGTGTGAGGATTGTGTCAAGGCAATAAAAAGAAAGTGGATGAAAGCATGGATGGATGATAGAGGGTGGACAGATGAATAGATGGGTAAAGGGATGGTCAGATTGCTGGGTAAGTGGAGGAGGTACGGGTGAATGTCTGCATGGATGAGTGCATAATGAATGGTTGTATGGTAGGATGGATGTGTGAAAACACAGATGGATGGACAGACCGATGGATGGATGGATGAGAGAGCCCTGAGTGGGTTGATAGCTGCTCTAAGCACCCCCATGTTTGACCGTTTTCCATGAGTAATGGCCCCAGCTTTGGCAGGGATCTTGAAGCACAGAGACCAGCTACACCCTGCAGCCACTGACCTCTGACCTTCCTGCACCTTTTCAGTCAGGGATGGGCCCTATGCTCGTGCGCTGAAGTCCTGTGGTCGGGAATATCCCGTGTATTCCGTCAAGCAATGGCTTCAGCCATGAGGTTGCTCATTCAAGAGGCCGTCTTACCAGATGGGCTCTGACCCACATGGGGGGGCTGAGGCAGGAAGACCTTGAGTTCAGGGTCCTCCTGGATGCGCAGTGGGACTGTGTCTTAACACAAAACAGTCGGTGTGAGATGCCGTGGGGAGGAAAATGGAGTCCTCGCCCTATCCAGAGACACAAGTTTTGACCCCAGTGGCTGTGTTGGGAAGAGATGGGGCAGAACCAGGGAAGGATGAGGAATTAGAAGTGGAGTCCTGGGTTCAAGACCCAAGTGCGGTGTTTGCAGCTGTCACTCACTCGTTGATATTTGTTGCTTTCACTCCGGGGAGGACCTGCCGGCCACCATAACTCTGCAGAGGACGAGAGCGACAGGTCTCAGGAGTTAATGGCCTCGGTTCTAGGGCCGATGGGGAAGAAACAAAACAATGACTGAGTCAAGGGATAATTGCCAGACAAAGACCATCTGTTGGAAGTCGACAGGCTCAGGTTGATAATGAGGGTCCTTGTTTAAGCAGTCCCCCGGGAAGGCTCTGTCTTGATGGACCGTTTAAGCCCAGCCTGAATGGGGAAAAAGCAGACTCTAGCAGCTGCCGCGAGAATTGTCCATCGGAAGGCAGAGCCGCAGGAGCGCAGAGCGCTCGAGGACGGGGAGGTTTCCGCGCAGTCTGAGACAGAGACAGACTTTGGGGCTGCGAAGACAGAGCGGAACCGGGCAGATGGGGCCCAACCGACCATAGAAAGAACTGAGAGTTTTGTTTTGTTTTTAAAGTGCTTAAGAAGCTACTGGAATATCCTAGATCCGAAAGAATATATCACCTAATCTCTGTTTATGTTTTGCTTTGTTTTGCTATTTTAAAAAATATTTTATTTACTTACTTAGGAGAGAGAGAGAGAGAAAGAGAGAGAGAGAGAGAACATGTATGTCGTGGTACAAGGGGGGATGGAGATCAAAGAACAAATTTCATGCCAGAGATGGGCTCCCGGGGCTAGAACTCAGGTCGCCAGATCCGTAAGTGTGTGCCTTACCCACCGAGCTCTCTCACCCACATGCTTTCGAGTTTTGAGGCAGGGTGTGGGGTATCTCAGGCTGATCTCAAATTCGCTATGTCCACGGATGACCTTGTACCTCTGACCCTCTTTCCCCACCCTCCGCAGGCTGGGGTCCGCAAGAGGATGGTTCGTACTGTGCGGGGGCTTCTGCCCAGAGTTTCGGGTGTGCGGGGCAAACACTCACTGAACTACATCCCCTGCCCCTCCACACGCAGCTTTCAGAAGCTGCCTTTGGGGCTGAGAAGGCAATTTAATGGCTAAAGCTTTTGCCTCACAAGCAAAGGGAGCTGAGTTCAGATCCTCGGGTCTCACTTAAGTATGTCAGCGATTAAACCTGCCTGTAATTCCGGCTCTGGAAGGCGGCAGAGCCTGGGCATAGCTGGCCAACCCGCCCGGCCCTACAGGCTGCTCTGGGTTCAATTAGAGACCCGGGTTTACAACAGTAAGGTGGAAGGCAATTGAGGATGATTCCTGACATCACTTTTAGGTCTCTACAGGCGCCCACTAAGTGCACTCACATACAAACACAGACCCACATGTGACCACCCCCCTTCAAACACACACACACACACACACACACACAATCACACACACACAATCACACGTTCATGCACTAACACATGCGCACGCCCTCTACACACAGACACGAGGATGGAAAAAGAATCTGACTTTGACCCAGTTGCTCCCCTTCTATGTTTCTCCCCTTCCCCACCTGCAAATGGAGTGTCAGTGCCGATTCCAGATTCTCTCGCAAGGCTGCTGAAGTGTCAAGTGAGAGTTCAGCACAGTGCACTGTTGGATGCGGTACCTGGCAAATGCTGAAGTATCTCAATTGCCCACTAATGATATCGAAGTTTTCTGTAGGAGCTACGAGATGGCTCAGGGGTTAAGACTCTGCCTCGCAAGCAGAAGGTCCTGAGTTTGGATCCCAGATCACACGTAAAAATGCCAGGTGGAAATGGTGGCGGCCTGCACTTCTAGCCCTGGGGGCAGAGCCTGGGAAAATCCAGAGCAAAGCAAAAAGGAGGAAGAAGCAATTCAGGATGATTCCTGAAATCACCCTTGGTCCTCCACAGGGACACACACACAAATTAAATAAAAATAAAGTTTTCTGTAAAGTGCTGTTTACAAACGTGGGAATGTCAAAGGTTAGCCTCTCCCCGTGCCCCGCCTCCCTCGCAGGAGTTTGTGTGGAACAAATAATGTAGACAGACATAAAACACTCCTGCTCAAGCCCCTCCCTCTTCCTTCGGCTCCTTCTCCTAGGGAAGTGTCGTGGTTTCCTCCAAGAAGGCAGTCTTCTCCAGCCCTGGCCCGAGGGGCGTCGATCAAACACCGCGACATACCACAGAGACAACATGGTCGTCAGAACCAGGCGCCAAGCCAGGCTCCGCCTGGAAGCGGGTGCTTCTCTTCCTTGCCGAAGTGGGCGGAAAGTTGTCTTCATTAGTCACGGGGCCCCTATCACCCAGGAAGGAGCAAGGAAAAGCAATACCGGCGATGATGGCAATATGGATAACAGATGATTAGCGGCGTGCGTGGACGTAGACGCGGGGGAGGTATAAATAGTCCTCGGCTACTTGAGTCTGCCTGTCGTTGGCGTGGGCTGATCCTCTTGCACGCCGAGCGTTCTCATTGAGGAAATGACCCCAGCCACTCGGCCAGCCTCAAGGTCACACCTTCAGGGAACCCGGGGAGCAAAACGGGGATCTTGGATCCCAGATGAGATCCGCAGGAAGTGGAGCCTTTGAGAGAGTAATTCCATCCCCGGCCTGCGCTTCTCCCCAGTTTCCACATAGAGAAACCAAGGGCTGTAAGTAGCAACCACTTGGGAAATTGACCTTGACCTGTTGTGACCTTGACGCCACCGTTTCAATTCCAAATCTAGCCAAGGGCCGAGGGGCGGACAAGACAGAAGTGCAGGCAGGTCTTAAATTCCGTGGCACGTGCTTCATTGCCTTGAGTTTTCTGACTTTGAATCAAGCCTGGGGTCTGACCAGAGCTACCGACACTTTGACTTGGGTCTCTCGGTCTTTCCTCGAGATTCAGACGCAGTAAATCTTCAAGTCTCTCAACTCTAGTATTCTGAGTCTGCCACATGGGGATCAGATTCTCATGAATGGCTGCTTTGATTATAAGACTGAATCATTTGTAATATCAGAGTCTCGTTCTTAAACCCAGGAGTATATTTTTCTGTCCCAGACACAGAAGGTCTTCATGAAGGGCTAAGAAAGAGGTCACCTTGCTTCCGTCTCCCAGATCCACCCTTTCGCCTTCCCTCCACCATCCCCTCTAGTAACTGAACGGACCTTCATCTTTCCTTTCCCTGTGCCGCGGGGTCAGCTGTGAATTTTAAAAAGCTCAGCACTCGGCAGAGCAGAAGCACTTCCTGGGCCCATCGGGCCACAGGGGTGATGAGCACATGAAGCCGCAGCAAGCCCAGAAGCTGCCCATCGAAGGGTACGACCTTGCTGTCTCCCCCTCCTCCACCATCACATTCACCATCATCCCCATCGTCTCGTTCCCCATCCGTTATCACCATCACTGTCACCATCATCATAGCATCACCATCATCACTGTTGCCTTCATCATCGGTGCCATCATCACCACCCTCGTCTTCAACACTTCATCAGCTTCGTAATCCATCACCATCATCGTCTTCACCATCATCGTCACAGCAGACGTGACCATTCACCTGCAGAAGTGGACTTTGCTCACCGACTCTCACAACCAAAGAAGGTCGACGCTGTCAGTTTGCAAATGTCACAGATGATTCAACAAGACCTACAGAGCGCTCTGAAGCTGCCGTGAGCACACAGTCAGGCTTCAGCCCCAGGCGTCCACAGAACCCACCCTTTGAGCCTCCTCCAGTCATTTTCTTCCAACCTCCTTGGCGAGCCCCTCTACACAATATCCTGTCCAATTTGAGTCTAGAACATGACGTGGCTCAGAGGCGGTCACGTGCGTGCAGTGAGCGTGAAGCTAGGCTAGGAAAGCCAGGCCGCGTGGGCCCTGTCCAAGCGTGTGCCGTGGGACCAATCGTCTCTGCCAGTGGAATGGCGAGAAATGCCCGCCTGCCATCTGGCGCCGTGCACTGCAGGGTGCGGCAGGGTAATGGGTGCTAAGCTGCTGTGTTTGGTAACGTTCCACTCAGATGCGAGACGCTCACCTTGTTAATATGACACTCAGGTGCCAGCTGCAGTGAGGGAGGGGCGGCTCAGGCTGCAGCATCTCATTAGCAGCTGGCATCTAGCCTGGCGGATGGGGAGGGGCCGGAGCCACCCTCTGCCACCCGTTCTGCCCTCCTTGGCACTGTCTCTGTGGGACATAGCGGCTTGCGTGTCCACTTCCACGAGACCACAAGATCTGGTCTGTCTACATCACAAAGGCAGACAGATCTCAGAGACAAACGAGGGTCAAGCTGGAGGGGAGAGAAGGGGGCAACCCTCCCCCGAGACACGCCCACTGGGGCTTCGTCCTGGATCCAGCTAGACACATGTTAGTAATAAGAACTCGGATGGGACCTAGTGAGCCACTCACAGAAGGACAGGAGGGCAGAAGGGAGATGGGAAAGGAAGAAGGCAGCTTGAAATGGGGGGGAGAAACGGGGGGGGGCAGGATGTCTAGAGAGGAGAGAGCATCGCCTTTGCTTTCCAGACCCACAGCATGGAAGAACAGAATGGCGCCCTGCCCAGCAACTACCCGTCCCAGTGAACCCCGGGTGGGTGGTCCGTAGGGAATGACGCCCCACCCGCCCGTGAGCATCCGACTTATAACTTGCTGGACAGATTGGTTGTCGCATCCAATTTCGTGTCCCCTCCCACCGCACTTCCTGGCGGGAGCCTGCGCACTGTTCCGATGCCCTCGGCGGCCAGCTCCCCGCAGCACACGCATCCACAGGCTCAGACCCAGAGTTAAGCAAACCCAAAGTGTTTCATCTATTATTAATCATCCAGTTGCCAAAATGATCGCGCTCGAGGGGGCCCGAGAAACACATCAATATTTATGGCCTCGTTAGCAAACGCCTATATTTTCCCCTCTCTCCTTTCTCCCCGGCAAAGTGAGAACAGACGTGTAAAGTCTCTCATGTCTCATGTCATTGTTCAGGGCAGGAACGCCGTGCTTTGCTGTGGCAGCTCCCGGCGCCTTGCATGCTCGTCTCAGAATTCTGGGCTTGCCGCCCTCTGCCAGGTTACGCCAAACCCGCCGGAGGTCCCCAGGGGCGGAAGGGACCTGAGATAACTCCGCGCAAACAATTCAGATCTTTGTTGAGGCAACTTGGGGACAGTGGGGGTATTTTGTCACTCGACGCCCTCTGTGTATCTGCAGTGCACGAGCCGCCAATGCCCAGCCTTTCTGAGCTCCTCCCACGGCTAGTTCTGCTGACAAAGTCCCACTGCCCGCCCCGCTGCCCGCCTCGCTGCCCATCTCACTGCCCACCTCACTGCCCACCTCACTGCCCACCTCACTGCCCATCTCACTGCCCACCTCACTGCCCACCTCACTGCCCATCTCACTGCCCATCTCACTGCCCACCTCACTGCCCACCTCACTGCCCGCCTCACTGCCCGCCTCCACTGCCCGCCTCACTGCCCACCTCACTGCCCATCTCACTGCCCATCTCACTGCCCACCTCACTGCCCATCTCACTGCCCATCTCACTGCCCATCTCACTGCCCATCTCACTGCCCATCTCACTGCCCATCTCACTGCCCATCTCACTGCCCACCTCACTGCCCATCTCACTGCCCGCCTCACTGCCCGCCTCCACTGCCCATCTCACTGCCCGCCTCCACTGCCCATCTCACTGCCCGCCTCCACTGCCCATCTCACTGCCCATCTCACTGCCCATCTCACTGCCCACCTCACTGCCCATCTCACTGCCCGCCTCACTGCCCGCCTCACTGCCCGCCTCCGCTGCCTCCACTGGCTTTGCCTGCACTGGGCGACACAGGCTCTGACCTGACCGGCTCTGGGTGACCTTGCTCTGACCTTGAGCTTCCAGCATCAGGAGCTTCTTTATCTTTGCTCCTGATCACGTACCGGCCGGTCAGCTCGTGGCACCTCTGAGTCACCGTCCATCTGACTGGTCTCTGTCCCTTCGTCTCTTCTGGGGCTCACGCTGCGTCTCCTACAAACCCACTGGCTCTGAGATTCCGTGGCAACGAGCCCCCTGCGCCTGTCCCAGTCGCCATCTTTGGTCAGCCTGGCTTAGCGTCTTTCTTTTGGTTTCCTGTATTTTGTTTGTTTATTGCAGAGGGTGGCACTTCCCAGGCCCGTGCCATCAGTGTGAGGGGGGCAGGGTCACGCCAGGCAGCTCCTCCTCAGAGCCTGTGCCACCCTAGGAACTCGACACAGCCTCTAGTCTTGATGAGCTTGGTCTACAGAGAGAACGGCACTGCGGCGTGCCCACGTCTGTGTGCCCCCTGGACCGCAGGACTTGGGCCTGTGGCGAGCCTGAGCGGGGCAGCCCGGCCAGGCGGAGGGACCCTCGGGTCAAGTGTAGGGCAGACCCTGAGTCTCTTCCTTCCCCGGCCACGTGGTTGCTGTCTGCCGGGGGCAGGAGAGATTAGGAAATAACCCCCCTAAGAGGAAAAGGAATCGGTTTTCCCTTCCACAAACAAACCAGAGAAGTCACACAGAGATGGCCTGGGAATCTGAGACGTGGCTGTGCAGCCCCCGATGACCTCTGAGCCCCACCCCTTCAGGGCAGGCTGCCCCTCTCGTCGGATCGCTGCTCTGGTGGCTGCAGAGCCTGCCGGCCCCACTGGACATCGCATCTGCTCCTACCTCCTGCGCCGTAACTCCAGAGTTGGTGGAATGGCTGCGAGGAGACGTGGGGACCCCTGGCTTCCACCTAGTGGTCAGGTTCCCCAAAGCACAGCTGTCCCCACGGACAGCCACGTCCGCCTTGGCACTCCTAGCCTCTCCTGCCCACCTCAACCCATCCCCGAGTCCCTGGGCACATACCCTCCTTTCCCTTCTCAGAGCTCCACGTGCCCAAGAGGCGTCTGCCCACTCCTGCGGGGCGGGGGGCAGGAGGCTGCTCTGTAGAAGGGGGGGCAGGAGGCTGCTCTGTAGAAGGGGGGGCAGGAGGCTGCTCTATAGAAGGGGGGGGCAGGAGGCTGCTCTGTAGAAGGCAGCGTCTGGGAAATGAACAGAAGCAGACCCGGCTCCACAAGGACCACGATTCTGGGGTGGGCAGAAGCCAAGAGCTGCTGTGCACCAGAAGGCAGCAGGGTGTCGTGCTGTGAGACCTCACCCAGCACCCCGCAGCCAGCACCCCTCACCCAGCACCCCGCAGCCAGCACCCCTCACCCAGCACCCCTCAGCCAGCACCCCTCAGCCAGCACCCCTCACCCAGCACCCCTCACCCAGCACCCCTCACCCAGCACCCCTCACCCAGCACCCCTCACCCAGCACCCCTCAGCCAGCACCCCGCAGCCAGCACCCCGCAGCCAGCACCCCGCAGCCAGCACCCCGCAGCCAGCACTCCGCAGCCAGCACCTCACCCAGCACCCCTCACCCAGCACCCCTCACCCAGCACCCCTCACCCAGCACCCCCCAGCCAGCACCCCTCACCCAGCACCCCGCAGCCAGCACCCCGCAGCCAGCACCCCTCACCCAGCACCCCTCACCCAGCACCCCTCACCCAGCACCCCTCACCCAGCACCCCTCAGCCAGCATCCAGGTTCCGGCTCAGCAAGAATCCAAGGGCTGCAAGCGAGAGGGCGGAAGGAGGAGGATCGTCCCCCCACAGGCGCGGGAGGCAAATGTCCTGCTGATAGGACGCCCAGCTCTCCGTGGGCAGATGGGGCCAGAGGTCGCAGGCGGGGTGCGGGTGAGAGGTTGCTGCAGGGACATGGAGGAATCCACATGGGGCCACGTGGCAGCTGCTTTCCCATCACTGCAGACACGGGTGTGTGTGTGTGTGTGTGTGTTTGTGTATGTGTGTATATATGTCTCTGTGTGTGTCTATGTCTCTGTGTGTGTCTGTGTGTCTGTGTGTCTCTATGTGTATCTCTCTGTATGTGTGTCTCTGTGTGTGTCTGTATGTGTATGTGTATGTGTGTCTGTGTGTCTCTGTGTGTGTATGTGTGTATATGTGTGTGTGTGTATGTGTATGTGTGTGTCTGTGTCTGTATGTGTGTATGTGTCTGTGTGTGTCTCTGTGTCTGTGTGTGTGTCTGTGTGTGTGTCTGTGTGTGTGTCTGTGTGTGTGTCTCTGTGTGTGTATGTGTGTATATGTGTGTGTCTGTGTCTCTGTGTGTGTATATCTCTGTGTGTGTATGTGTCTGTGTGTATGTCTGCGTGTGTGTCTGTGTGTGTGTGTGTGTCTCTGTGTCTGCGTGTGTGTATCTGTGTATGTGTGTGTCTGTGTCTCTGTGTCTGTGTGTGTGTCTCTGTGTCTCTGTGTGTGTATCTCTGTGTGTGTGTGTCTCTGTGTCTCTGTGTGTCTCTGTGTCTGTGTGTGTGTCTGTGTGTGTGTCTCTGTGTGTGTATGTGTGTATATGTGTGTGTCTGTGTCTCTGTGTGTGTGTGTCTCTGTGTGTGTATGTGTCTGTGTGTATGTCTGCGTGTGTGTCTGTGTGTGTGTGTGTCTCTGTGTCTGCGTGTGTGTCTCTGTGTGTGTGTGTCTCTGTGTGTGTGTATCTGTGTGTGGGGACGCTGTGGCTGATGGCTGCAATGGGGACGGCCCGTCATGGTGGCAGGAGCGCGGGACATTCACTCAGCAAGCACAGAGATGCGGGCTCAGTTTCTCCTCATGGTTCATCTGGGCTCCAGCCATGGAGTGGGAGCCTCCCTTGTCTCAGTTAGGCCTCTCTGGACACACCCTATCGACGCCCCCAGAGACGTGTACCCAGCGTGCCTGTGACTGTGTGATATGGACAGTGAAAAAGGACCATCCTAGAGTCCGAAGCAACGTCAACCCCTACGTTTGACGCCTGCAAGAAGCAACGTCAAAAGCTCCTCCGTGCTTGTCTCTGCTCATCCTTTGCTCCTCCACCAAATTCCTCTTTCTAAAGCTCTGTGTGTGTGTGTGTGCGCGCGCGTGCACGCCTATATATGTGTGTGTGTGTGTGTGCCTAGATATATGTGTGTGTGTGTGTGCCTAGATATGTGTGTGTGCCTAGATATATATGTGTGTGTGTGTGTGCCTAGATATATATGTGTGTATGTGTGCCTAGATATATGTGTGTGTATGTGTGCCTAGACATATGTGTGTATGTGTGCCTAGATATATGTGTGTGTATGTGTGCCTAGATATATGTGTGTGTATGTGTGCCTAGATATATATGTATGTGTGCCTAGATATATGTGTGTGTGTGTGTGACTATATATGCGTGTGTGTGTGACTATATATGTGTCTGTGGGTATATGTCTGTATGTATGTTTGTGCATGCATGTGTGTGTGCACACTTCTCTCTGTGTGTCTGTATATGTGCCTGTGTGTCTGTGTGCACTTGTCCTCGCACACGTGTGTGTGTTCGCTTTTGACAGCTCATTGCTCTCTACCCTGAGGCTGGCCCTTCCCTCCCTGCGACGGAAGGTGCAGGCTCACAGGCACTGAGGACGTCTCAGAACAGCATCAGCTAGGTTCTCACGCCAGCTCTGGCTGTTTGGAAACCATTTAGCTTGATGCTCCGGCATGCGGAGAGCAGGAACTTTGGAACCAAGCCGCTGATGTAAATCTCCACTCTTTCCCTCTCTGTTTTAATGACCTGGTGTAGATGTCTTTATCCATGCTGAGACCTCATTTCTGCGCCTTCGAAATAGAGTCAGTTTAAATCAGCTAGTTATGTACAGCCTCGAACATAAACCATGGTCCACAAGGTGCAGGATGTGCTGATTAAATAATCACCAATTACACTCAGCAGTCTGCGCCCTCCCATCCCTTACGGCATGCTCCAGGCCAGGCAAGTGTAGAACATCTATTGATCAGCAGATCGATATCTGTCCCCTGAGTTCCTCCACCTCGCTCCCATTTCTCTCTACCCCTTCATCTGTCTGGGACAATCCTTTATCTAACCCCAGAACAGACTTCCAGACAGTGTTTTTCACATTTCATTGCTGTTTGTTTGGATTTGTTTTCCTTCCTCCCTCCCTTCCTCCCTCCCTCCCTCCCTTCCTCCCTCCCTCCCTCCCTTCCTCCCTCCCTCCCTCCCTCCCTTCCTCCTTCCTCCCTTCCTTCCTTCCTTCCTTCCTTCCTTCCTTCCTCCCTCCCTTCCTTCCTCCCTCCCTTCCTCCTTCCTCCCTTCCTTCCTTCCTTCCTCCCTCCCTCCCTCCCTCCCTCCCTCCCTCCCTCCTTCCTTTCTTCCTTCCTTCCTTCCTTGCTTCCTTCCTTCTTCCTTCCTGATCTCAAGTCTCTGATCCTCCGGCCTCAGCACCTGGGTGTCAGGTCTGCGTGCTGCCTCCTTTTTGTCTTTCTGCAGTAGGGCTGAACCTGGAGCCAGTGCATGCTGGGCATACGCTCTGTCGCTGGACACATCCCCCGTCCTCGTTTTACTTCTTAATTGGGATTACGGTGTCACCACACTGCAAGGCTAGCCCTGAGCTCGCTGTGCAGATTAAGCTCCCCTTAAACTTGTGCCTCACCCACCTCATTCTCCAGCTGAGCCGGGACCCCAGATCTGTGCTTCAGGCTTGGTGCATATCTGTGACTTACGATTTAGTCTTTCAGCTGTGCGTGTATGTATACAGGTGTGTGTATGCATGCATGTGAATGTATGTGTGTATAAATATGTATGCATATGAGTGAGTGCATATGGCCATACTTAGTGTATACATATGTGAATGCATATATGTATATATACATATGTATGCATGTGTGTATGCATGCATATGTGAGTGTATGTGTGTGTATCTGTGTATGCATGTTTGCAGTGTGTATTGTGTGTGCATGTGTATGTGAATGCATATGTGTGTGAATACATGTGTATACATGCATGTGTATGTGAGTGTATATGTATGTACATGTGTCTGTGTGTACAAGTGTGTGCATTGTTACCCTTTCTTGCCTTTTTCAGACCTGGCACCTGCCATATTTGCTGCTGCCCTCACAGCACTTGTTCCTTGGGTAAATGAATAAATAAATCAATGGAAAAGTGGAAGAAGAGAAAGTCATTTTTTATAGCATTCTAGGTGGAGAGGGAAAGCGGTACTGACCAAAGAATCTCAGAAATAAAATCCATTCCATCTTCTAGGGAGTGCATTTATTGGAAGCCGGGAGCAAGTTACATACTGTCTATTTATTCTCCAGAGTATATTAACATCATTAATAGGAAGTTTACGAGGTACTTTGTACCGCCTGGGGGAACGATGGTATAGACATTCGAAAGCATCGCAGGCTCCTTCTGGAAGCCAAGAGGGAGTGGCCTCCCCTGCACCAGTTTCAGGCGGCTCCGCAGGAGGAGCCCAGAGCTGTCTACCCACTTCCACAGAGGTGAATTAATTTGCATTTTCCCGAGCCCTGAAGGACACCTTTCATTCTACTTAAGTCTGTTCCACGGAATTTGGGTGAAGATTCCAGGCAAAGGAGTTGCCATGCTTATTCTGGCCGACGCAGCCTTGCTTGGGACTGTTAGGTTTGGGGCAGCGAGAGACGGGCTTCCCGGACTGAGGTCAGTCACCCCGCGTCTCCTCAGGGATTCGGGAACTCGAGTTCTGCAGCGAGTTCCTGTCTGCTTGTGAAACGTGATGCACCCTGTCCCCATCACCACCATCCTCATCCTCAGGCCAAGGCCTCGCACGCGCTAAGCTCGTGCCCCCCACGGGCTCCGTTCCCGCCCTGCATGTTCACTTCCATCATGAACATCGCGCGCACACCTTGACGTGACGTTTCACGAGTGGGCGCTGCAGCCGTGTGGACCGGGCTGACGCACCGACCCACAGCTGCAGCTCTGGCTTACCATCGCGGGCGGACACTAGCCGCCCCTGCTGCACCTCTGGTGGGCCAGTGGGCCATCGAGGACAGGGCAACAAGGCGGCCCTGCTGGAAACTACGCTCCACCGAAAGATGCTGGGGGACAGCTCAGGGTGTGATGCGGCGGCCGGCACACGGGGCAAGCGCATGGGCTGAGGCAGGCGGAAGCTTCTCCGGGCACCGGCAGTTCCGCACGCTGACCTCCAGGGTCTGCGGATGGTCCGGTCCCCACACGTTTGCACGTCTACTTCTCCATTGTTTGCTTCAATCATTTATAGCTACAGTGTAATTCTTACTGTTACTCTCTCCCCTCCTCCCATTATTCATCTCTCCGTCCCTCCTCCTCCTCGGAGACATCTTCCTGACATCCTTCTCCTACCCAGCAGCCCTTCTTGGGTGGGCGCCCTGCTGCACCCAGTGCGGGATGTCCGTGCTTACGTGGGTCGATACCCACTGCGGCTTTGGCAGTATTTCAGCAGGTTGCCCACACCTGGGAGGCCTTTCTCTGGCCATGCTGACCATCAGCGACTACTCTATGGGGGGGGGGACCCTGTGAATTTTTCCCCTGTTCGTTGTGCCATGTCATGGGGCACAATCTTAAATGCATCATTTCTAGCGTTGTTAGTATTAGTAATTCATCTATATTGGTCTAAAAGGCCTACAGCTGTAAGAATTGGACCTTGATCAATTGGCTTGTACATTGTGTCTGAATGGAGGGGCAGGGGTTTGCATTATGAGTGTGTGGGGGACAGGGTTTGCATGTATGACTGTGGGGCGAGGGTTCACATGAGCACACATGTACTTCAGAAGTTTAAGTCAGGCGTTTCTCTAAATCAATCATTCTCCACCTTAGTTTTTGAGAGAGGGTCTCTTTGAACCTAGAGCTCACTACGTTACTGAGGTTAGCTGGCTGTGACTTCTAGGGGTCCGCCTGTCTCAACCGTCCCAGGGCTGAAATTCTAGAACCATCTCAGCAACCCAAATTTTTATGTGTCTCCTGGGGATTGAACTCAGGTGCCATGTTTGCCTGACAACGGGGTGCTGCCCGAGCCATTTCTGCTTTTTAAAGTATCACGTTAACCAAGGCTGTCTGTTGGCACCAGCGTCTTCCAGAGTAGTTTCCTTAGAATGGGGTTGTGAGTGGCATGAACTTGAGAAAGTTTGATTAGACGGTGACCATAAAGATCTCTCAGAAAGTGCTGCACCAGAGCTGAGATTTATCACAACGAGCTTGTAAAACACGAAGAAGAGAATGTAACGCCGTGGGTAACAAACGGAAACCACGGCTTTGCCGGCCACAGTCAAAACCTTAAGAGAGGACAGGAAACGTCTGTAAGCTGCCTTGCAACTGAGATTTATCATTACGATCCCGTAAAACGTGAAAGGCGAAGGTAACGTGGTGGGTAACAAATACGGAAACCGCGGCTTGGCAAGCCAGCATCAAATTCTAAGGTTCTAAAGTGGATTCTCGGGGCAGATAAAATAAAGTTTAAAAAAAAGAATCTTGAGAGAGATTGACAGAGACTGAAAGGATCTCCGACAAAGTCCTAAAAGGACTTCAGCCAGCTGTGGACATGCACCTTGTGGGCAGGGTTTCTAATATTAAGTTAGTATGGCGATTCAACCGTATGGAATTGATAATTCAGTATGGCTCATTTGTAAATTTTCATTTTCGGTTTTATGGTTCTAAAGAGGTGTGTGTGTGTGTCCAACTATTGCATGAAATTGTGTGTGTGTGTGTCTGTGTGTATGTGTGTGTGTGTGTGTGTGTGTGTGTGTTGCAGTCCACCTGCATGGTTGCTGATAAATGACTAGAACACAGCTTAAGGGAACAAGGAGTTTACTTTCTTACGACAGTCCGGTTACAGTTCTCAGTCCAGCTTGACGGGAGAGCACACACCAACACCAGGGCCCAGGGAATTGGCCACCATAACGGCTGAGAGATGGACAATCCTTACTTGCCAGACCAGCATGTCTGGCCAAGTGAACAGAAGGATGCCAACTCTCTCAACCAGCTCTCTGTGATTTATCCAGGGCCTAATCCCACCCACCATGGGCTGGGTCTTCCCCATCAGCTAGACAATCTCCTGCAGGTTTGCTCTGGGCTTAACTCAACCATCAACTCTCTACAACTGTGCCCAGAGCTCAAACCCTCAAGAGTCAAGTTGACACCTGTGCTTAACTAGGACAGTGTGTGTGTAAATACGTGCACCTCCATCAAGATCATGGAGGTCACGTCCCTGCTGCACGGCTTCTGTAATTTCCTGCTGAGAAGCTCTGTGGAAGTGGCAGCAATACTAAGAGGTTGGCTGGGCCTCGTAGTTTCTAGAAAACACATCTTACATAAAACAAGGATGACCTTATTTCACTCTCGACAGCTGCTGAGTTACTCCCAGGCCGTGAACCTGTGTTTGCTGGCTGCTAAACTTTCTGTCTATAAACGTGTGTTCCCACTTCGGGTGTGCACAGTACTTGCTAGGACACCCTTTTGTGCTTTTCCTTTTCTTACCCTCTAGAGTCGAGACATCTTCCTGCAAGTGTGTGGAGAGCTCTGGGCAGACGCCAGCCCCCGCTCTGTGGCTGTCGTGTCCGGTCCCAAAGGACTGACCAGGCCTAGTGACCCAAGCGCCCGGCACAGAACCCAACTCTAAATTGCTTTTCAGGATGGCGTGCGGGCCAAGGGTTGCAGGCCGGTTAGCTACTTCCTGCTTACTCAGTCCCCTCCCAGAATGTTTCTCAAATCCAATTTAGGATTTCAGATCAGTCACTTTTCCCAACTTTGGTTTCTTGTCGCCTTTCCTTACAGCGTGGTTGAGAGATGTTGGCTGTTTTCAGATTTCAAGGCCACCCCTGGGCATTTACCGTGGAAGCGGGCTGTGGTGCTGAGTGTGAATTCACCCCTCGAGTGGGGGCCGCTGGCAGCTCTCCCCTCTGGCCGTCAAGCAGCTTCCCGCTCACACCCGTCGGCCCTGTTTGTTCTCACTGTGGACCTGATTGGGCTGAGCCACACCTGGTGCTAACAGAGGAGCCTTTGGGGTGTCTGAAGGTGTCTCCAGAGAGGATTGGGGGGGGCTTCCTGAAAGTAACCCCATAGTCCCTCTGTCTCTGTGCATCTCCCTTTCCCTTCCCTCCCTCCTTCATTCTCCCTCCCTCCCTCTCCTTCCTCCTTTCCCTCCCTCTCTACTTCGCACCCACCTCTGCCACATGCTGCGGTTCTGCTCCCTGTGGACCAGTTCGTGGAGCCCAAGACCATGAATGGAAGCCTGACCCGAGCTCTTCTTCCCGGCAGTCGCAGGACTTCACCCATGCCACCCAGTCCCCTGCCCGCACCACCCAGCCCCCCGCCCGCACCGCCCAGCCCTCATCCGCTCCGCCCAGCTAGGCTGGCACTCGCCCATTGGTTCTCCTAGCGTGCAGATGCGGCGTTCGCTTACCTCCTGCGCACTTTTCCTGCCGGGCTGGACTCCAGGAGAGCGCAGGTGGAATCTGTCTTGCTGCTGAATTCCTGGAAGTGAGATGGGACGATCTGCTGGCGGGGAGGGGGTCCTGTAGAGAGAACCCTGTAGAGGTCCTCAGGGAACACAGAAGGCATCCGAAGATGTGCCCGGCAGCACAAGGCAGATAGGGCAGGAAGGAGGCCAGGTTGCTAGGTACGAACTGGGGAAATGGGGCACCCCACCCCACCCCAATACACACACGCCTTGCAGAAGTAGCAAGGAAAACTTCTATTCAAAGAAAAGCAACAGTAGAGTCAGGACGCGGCAAGGGGGCAGCAGCCCGTGAATGAGGAGACTCGAGGTCCAGGTCGCCGCTGCGTCTCTTCATGGGGTCTGAAGGAAGGAGGGGCTGGTTGCTAAGGAGTGTGATCTGATGGTTCTGTATTTTGATTGATAGGTCATCTGGTCACTTTGTCTACTGAGCATGAACCTTCCCACAATGCACCTGACCTTAATCACATGTGCACCCAGTTATGCATGAGGTGATAAAGAGGGATTTGCCCTAAAAGTTCACTTAAAGGACACAGTTTGCCTTACTGTGTGTGCATTCAAACCCAGTTTAAGCCAAATCGGTTCTGCTGTCCTTACCAGGATGTTCTGGGCAGACCTGCAAATGGATGTACGTGTGCGTATGAACACATAGGTGCACTTGAGTGTGTGCCTGTGGAGGCCCAGGGGTGACATCAGCATCTCCCCATCACTCTTCCACCTTATCAGTGTGCGCCTCGATCTTCAACTGAATTCAGAGCACATCATTAGGGCTGGTGTGACCAGCCATCTGCTCTGGGGATTCCCACGCTCCACCTTCCAGGACCAGAACTCTAGGTGGTCCACCACCCTACCTGGCATCCTATGTGGGATCCGGGGATCTGAACTCAGGTTCCTTTGCTTGCAAAGGCTTTAAGAACCGAGCCAACTCCGCAGACTTAGGATCTAGAATTTCTTTAGCAAGCAAATGCCAGGAGGCACCATGGGAGGTCACAGGTCATGCCTGGAATTTTAGATCACTGTGCCCCAGAGATCAGCGCTTGGAGAAGAGGGTGGTCTCCGTTGAGAGGCAAGGAAGCCAAGAGGCGTTTGCCTGCGTGCTCTCGCCGGGCTCAGGGCCGACGGCAGAGCGGAAAGGAAGCGGAGCCACGTCTGCCACCTCGGAGCGGCGCTGCGGAAAGTTAATTTCAGAGTCTCCCTCTGTCTGGCAGCCTCGGCGTCTGATCCAGGTGAGCATCGCGCAGAGATCACGGAGCCGACAGACCACGGGGTGAAGTTTTGTGTTTATTTTCAAGTTTAGCGCTGGTCTCAGCCAGAGCACCGTCACCCCGCAGCACCCCTGGAGTCCTCCGGGGCTCCCCTGCATCACAGGGGGGCTTAGGCTTCGGGGCAAAGCTCGGCTCCCCAGAGGCGGTGAGATTCCACCTGTCGGCTGGGGTCTGCCGGCCGAGGACCACCCTGCAGGGAGGGATGTCACCGAAGGAATCCGTTTGTCCCCCGGACCCTCAGAATGACACAAACGGCTAACTCACCAGGTCCCAGGTGTGTCCACGCTTTGCACACCGGCCGGCCCAGGTCCCCGTGAGCTGAACGACGCTCATCTCACGACGACAAACCAGAGACATGAAGAGCTCAGGACCCTCCAAAGGGAAAAGTGAGGGGGGCCCGGACCGACCCTGTTACACTGTGCAGCCCTTACCTGGGCTTGCAACAGTGGCACACGGCGGCACAAGGTGGCACATGGCGGCACAGGGTGGCACACGGTGGCACAGGGTGGCACACGGCGGCACAGGGCGGCACACGGCCGCACAGGGTGGCACACGGTGGCAGGCGTGGCCAGTGACTTTCCCCTCTCCCCAGCGCTGTGCTTTTTATAGTCCCAGCATCTGAGAGGAGCGCGTCCCTCCGTCCCGGGCTTTGGCTGGGACGTGGGGACTTTGACCCCCTCCTTTCGTGTTTCACGAGTCCATGGCAAAGGTGAAACATCCACTCGCAGCAGAACATGGGACTGAAAGGGCAGCAAACGCCCCGCAGCACCAGCTGGCCCAGAGCGAGCTGGGAAGCGCAGGCGCAAACCAGAACCAGGTCCAGCCCGCCGGAGCAAACCCCAGCCCAGCGGCCTGGTGGAGGGCATCGGGCCCCGCCCACTCACAGACGGCTTCCCGCAGGCTGCGCAGAAGATGGAGGAACGTTCCAGAATCTCATTCCAGCTTGTGATCTGACCGGCAGGACGAGGAACCAAGGATGACACCTCGATATCCATTGTTAAGCCATGAATGTCAAGTTTTGCATGACGGGAGACCTCCGTGGCTCCTAGTGTGGGGAGGGGGAGGAGGGAGGGGAGCAAGCTGAGGCCCCCCCACAGCTAGGCGCCCCACCCCCCACAGCAGCCGTCATGTCGGCATCACCCTTAGCTTTGTTAGAAGAGATCACGGAGAGTCAGTGATCTCAGATGCCGCTGATGAAGTCCAGCACACGTCTGGCCAGCAAAGGTGGTGGTCATAGGTGGGTTACACACCTCCCACCACACTCCCCACCCCCATCCATGACATCCTCGACCCCAATTCACACATATCTATGATGGAGGAAGGGGGCACTTTACATCTAGTGATCCAAAATCACACGTGTCCATTTTTTGAATTTCCTCAACACAACTATTAGTTACTTGCCTGTTGCTATGACGAAACACCTGACAGCAACTTGAGAAGGAAAGGCCGGCGTGGTTGACAGAGGGCTGTGGGGTTACACTCAATGGCCACCTTTGCGACAGGTGCCTCATCCATTGCACCCACCTCAGCAGCCCAGGGCACCATGACAAGTCCAACAGTTCAGTCCAAACTCTGGGTTCCTGTCTCCCCAGCCCCTTTCAGTCTTAAACTATAACCGCTAGCAAAGGCCCTCGAGGAAAAACCAGGTCCAGAAGTGACTCACACGGGGTTCAAGCCCACGTGTCCCCCACCCCAGCTGAGAAATCACCCTTCACCTGCCCTTTCCCAGGTCTACACTGTCTCACCAAAGACACCCTCCCTCTCTCCTGGTCCAAGCAAGTCTTAGTTTCTCTTTGTAGACCGACCACCGAGACATCTATCCCTAAATTCCAGAGCTTAGTCACCCACTTTCTGCAACTTATAAGAAGTAATTATGCAATATGATCATGCGCCTCCAATTTCATTTATTCACTAACTCAATTACAAGACTCATCTGCGGCTTCTGCGTGGGTGTGATTTACTCGTTCCACGTCCAGGACTCTATTGTACCGGCATGCCACAACGTGTTCAGCCATAACTCTGCTGGTGGCCATGTAAGCTGTTTGCATTATTGAATAGTGGTTCTATGCATTTTCTTGCATGTCTGGCTGCTCACCAGCTTTTGCATACAAACCTAGGGGTGGCATGTGCATATTCAACTTTAATAGATACCGCCAAATGCTTCTGTCTGAGTGGCTGTACCAATTGATACTCCCACCACCAATATGCGATGGGTCCCCATGTTCCAAAGCCCTCTCAGACACTTGGGATTGTCAGTCACTTTAATTTTAGCCCTTCTGCTGGCGTGTGGGAATAACACGTTGTGATTTAGTCTGTGTTCCGCCCGATTGTTCCTGTGTTATCATCACGGCATGTGTTTATCGAAAGGTTGATCTGCTTTTAAAAATAACAACGGTCTCTACCTTCTGCCGATTTTTCTATAGTTTGCGGATTTCTTACTGATCCTCACGCGTGCTAGACGCAAGTGCTCAGTCAGAAGTGAATAACTTCTTCTCTTAGCTTCTGTTTGACCTGTCACCATGCATCTTAACGAGGAGAGCAGAAAGCTCTGTGTGTGTGTGCGTGTGCGTGTGCGTGTGTGCTGTGTATGTGTCTGTGTGCTGTGTGCAAATATGTGTGCAGTGTATGTGGTATATGTGCTATGTGTGTATATGTGTGTGGTGTGTGTGCTGTATGTGTGTGCTGCATGTGTGTGATGTATGTGTATGCTGTGAGTGTGTGTAGTGTGTGTGTGGTGTATGTGTAGTGTGTGTGTGGTGTGTGTGTGTTGTGTATGTGCGGTGTGTGTGCTGTATGTGTGGTGTGTGATTGTGTATGTGTATGGTGTCTGTGTGTGATGTGTGGTGTGTGTGTGTGGTATGTATGTGGTGTGTGTGTGTGTGGCGTGTGTGATGTGTGTGGTGTGTGTGGGTATGTGTGGCGTGTGTGGTGTATGTGTGGTGTGTGTGTGGTGTGCGTGTGGCATGTGTGGTGTATGTGTGTGGCGTGTGTGGTGTGTGTGGTGTGTGTGGCATGTGTGGTGTGGTGTGTGTGGCGTGTGTGGGTATGTGTGGCGTGTGTGGCGTGTGTGGTGTATGTGTGTGGTGTGTGTGGTGTGTGTGGTGTGTGTGGGTATGTGTGGTGTGTGTGGCGTGTGTGGTGTGTGTGGTGTGTGTGTGTGGCGTGGCTGTGGTGGGTATGTAGTATTCTCTCTCCCGTGGAGTCCACCATGGAAAGTGCCCTGGTTTGTCCTTCTTCTCTCTAATCCCTGCAGTCAAGGTCTCTAATATGGAGCTGGACTGACGGCCACACTCACTCACCCCATCTCTGTGTCTCCACGCGACACGCCAGCACGGAGCAATCACATATGTGCCAACGGCCACGCCCAGCTTTGTACCTGTGCTCTGTAGGCTTCGCGTGTGAACCGGGCCCCACGTTTGCATGGCACACGCTCTATCCACCAAGCCACGTCCCCAGCCCAGAAACTGTCTTGGTGCCATCCCACGAATCAATCTCTAGCTTTTGAACGATCTCCAATCTGGCTGAAGGAGACCTTTCCTGTCTTGAGGTGGCGCTACCTCGTCCCGAGCCGGGGCCTCCCCTTCACATGCGGGAAACAGTCCGTCTGGATGGATTTGGTGCATGGTGCGCTTTATAGCAAGGTCATTCACAGACAAGCAGCTTTTGTCCACGGCCTTGGGGCGTCTTTATACCAGCCAAGTAACCAAGTCATTTCTGTCGCTGGTCTTTCTTGTGTGGTCCATTGCTTTGTTTCTTAGTTAGATTTAACCTCTTTTTTTTTTTTTAACCTGGTAGACAGTCTTTCCACCTTCTCCAAAGTTACTTGGATTTTTGTAGACATGACCGTCAGCTGTGTATTTGAAAGAAATGCTATGGTCACATATGGTCACACACAAGTATCCAAACACATAGTGACACTGAGCCAGGAGACTCATGAGCTTTCGGTCAGTCTAGGCTACACTGTGAGACCTTATTAAAAGTGAATAAAATAAAATAAGATGAAACTACTCTGCAGATAAAGCAGGTCAATTACATATCAGTTTAGAAAATTGATACCTTTCAATATCAAGGCATGCCATCCAAGAATGGAACAAATTGTCCCGATTTCGATCTTTTTTCCTTCCTTTGTTTAATGGTTGCAACTCTCAGCTCAGAGATCTTGCATGGTTTTTCTTGATTCATCTATTTGGTGCTTGCATTTGACACAGCAACGGGATCTGTAGACTGGTTTTCACTGCTTGCTACTGAGACAGAGAAATATTCCGTGTGTGAGCACGGCGTGCGTATGCGTGCACGTGTGTGCAGCTGCGTGTTCTCCTGCAGCCATGTACAGAGGATGGTGGTGCCCGCCGCATCACTGTCTGCCTGCAGAAAAACACGTTGTTTATCGTGATGTTTCTCCCGGAGCTCCGACTCTCTTCCTCGGTTCCGATGTTTCTGCGCCTTTGCAGCTTCCTTGGAACCTGTGAGCCGCAACTGCCGTATCGATGAGCCGCTTGGGATGGCCGTCGATCCTGCGCTGTCTGAGAGCATTTCCATCCTGGCGACGCGCTGACGCTTCCGTCATTCCCTTTTCCTCCGCCGCCTGCCGATGTCCAGGGTGACCCTGAGCTGAGCCGGGGGCTCCGTGACTCCTTCTCATGTCTGGAGAATGTGCACGAAGCTGCCTCCTTCCACGCGTTTCTGGAACCCACAGGAGAGGCTGTGGGGGGCTGCAGGGACTGGGGACCTTTTAATTCTCGCCTCTTCCTGCTGCTCCGCCGTGGCATTGGGCGACACGTCAGCCCTTAGATGTGATTCCTTTGTGCCCCTGTTTGAGTGCTCGGCCGGGATTTGTGCGGAGTGGCCCTGGTCATCCTAGTGCCTGAAGGGTGCGGTGACTGGAGCCGCGGTGATGGGGGCTGCGGTGACCGAGTCTTTCGACCCTGCACTGGTGGGTGACATGCTCACCCCTGCACTGCCCCGTGTCCCTTGGGGACCGTCGGCAGTCTCTGTTGGGGTCCCCATGGATTCCCTTCTACATGAACAGCAGCTTAGCCTTGCACTCCTCTCATGTCCTGTCTTCTGTTCTAAATGCGCCTTCACCCGAAACTTCTCGCTGGTGGTGCGAAACGCCACTGGACGAGTTGGCTGCTAGTTGCCTGTTTCAGAAGGTTGTGTGCACACAAGTGTGTCCACAAGTGTGTGAGTGTGTGCATGCACATCAAATGCAAGAGTGTCTGCGTGCATGTGTGTGTGCGCGTGCGCATTGAATGCATGAGTGTCTGTGAGTGTGTGCACATGTGCATTGAATGCAAGAATGTGTGAGTGCATGTGTGTGTGTGTGTGTGTGCACGCACACGCATTGCATGCATGTCACGCACACTTAGCTGGTTCTCACCTGCCAATTTGGGGTTCCAGGACGGAACTCAGGTTGTCAATTACACAAGCTTTTTTACCTGCTCAGCCATATTGTCGGCCCTAGTTAACCATTCTGCAAGTGGTGTGTGTGTACAGGGTGAGTACGCGTGTGTGCATACATGTGTATGTGTGCATGCATGTGTATGTGTGTATACATGTGTGTGTACATGTGTATGTGTACGTGTCTATGTGTGTGCATGTTTACATGCATGTCTGTACATGTGTGCATGTGTGTGCATGCACGTGTGTGTACATGTGTGTGTTGCATGTGTTTTGTATGTGCACACATACATTTGCATGCATGTCTGTGGGGTGGTCGCCCGACACACATATGCACATGTGGTGCTGAGACAGCAGCCTTGGTGTCTCCTTCCTCAGCAGCTGTCACTTGTCAATCATAGGCACCTCCTGAACAGAGTGAAATAGTCCCGCCTTGGGAACTGCAAATGCTACAGGAAATTTTTTTCATGGACACGTGCTCAGGTGGTCAGGGATGGTGGTGATCTTGAGCAGTAGTGAATATCATGGGGCAAGCGTGGAGGTCCACGGGTGACCTCAGGAGCTCTGCCAGGCGTGGAGGTCCACGGGTGACCTCGGCTCTTTGGAGGCTGAGGCAGGAGACTTGTGAATTCATGACCAAGCCTCACAGGGAGACCCTGACTTGTACATTAAACCTATATTCTCAGTGAAGGAAGAGAGAGGGGGAAGGAAAGGAGGGAGGGACGGAGGGACGGAGGGACAGAGGGACGGAGGGAAAGAAAACTAACCTGGAACAGGACTCGGTCAGGGAGGTTTTGCCTTAGGTATAAACACCTGAGTCAGGCTCCAGAACCCATTTGAAGCTGCACATACTGCTGTGAGCTGTGAGCTGTGAGCTGTGTGCTGTGTGCTGTGTGCTGTGTGCTGTGTGCTAGTGTGTGGTCATGTGTGCTGTGTGCTGTGTGCTGTGAGCTGTGTGCTGTGTGCTGTGTGCTAGTGTGTGGTCATGTGTGCTGTGTGCTGTGTGCTGTGTGCTGTGTGCTGTGCTGTGCTGTGTGCTAGTGTGTGGTCATGTGTGCTGTGTGCTGTGTGCTGTGAGCTGTGTGCGGTGAGCTGTGTGCTGTGTGCTGTGTGCTGTGTGCTGTGTGCTGTGTGCTGTGAGCTGTGTGCGGTGAGCTGTGTGCTGTGTGCTGTGTGCTGTGTGCTGTGTGCTGTGTGCTGTGAGCTGTGTGCGGTGAGCTGTGTGCTGTGTGCTGTGTGCTGTGAGCTGTGTGCTGTGTGCTATGAGCTGTGCTGTGTGCTGTGCTGTGTGCTGTGTGCTGTGTGCTGTGTGTTGTGTGCTGTGTGCTGTGTGCTGTGTGCTGTGTGCTGTGTGCTGTGTGCTGTGTGCTGTGTGCTGTGAGCTATGTGCTGTGTGCTGTGTGCTAGTGTGTGGTCATGTGTGCTGTGTGCTGGGTGCTGTGTGCTGTGCTGTGTGCTGTGTGCTGTGTGCTGTGAGCTGTGTGCGCTGTGTGCTGTGTGCTAGTGTGTGGTCGTGTGTGCTGTGAGCTGTGTGCTGTGTGCTGCTGTGTGCTGCTGTGTGGTCGTGTGTACTGTGTGCTGTGTGTGCTGTGTGCTAGTGTGTGGTGCTGTGTGCTAGTGTGTGGTCATGTGTGCTGTGTGCTGTGTACTGTGTGTGCTGTGTGCTAGTGTGTGGTGCTGTGTGCTATTCTGTGCTGCTGTGTGCTATGGAGTGCTTGAAATCCAAGTGCCCAGGAGTTAGAGACGGGACCCTTTAGCCAGCTCAGCCAGTGAGCTTCAGGGCTTGGTGAGACCCCGTCTCAAAACACAAAGTGGAGAACTCCTGAGAACAGCCCCCATGGTTGTCTTTTGGTATCACACACACACACACGCACACACACATGCACGCACATGCACACACATGCACACACATGCACACATGCACACACATGCGCGCACACATACACACGCACGCACACACACACACACATGCACACATACCTGTATGCAAACCTGTCTTCACATATACACATGCATATACACGCACCTACACCCACTTATACACAAACACGCATACACATGCACGCATACACATGCACGCATACACGTGCACGCATACACGTGCACGTATACACATGCTGTTGCACCCAAATGCACACATACAAGCAATACATATCTGTACCCAAATATATACACACACACTTACACCCAAACATACACTACATGCGCCTACACCTATACCAAACATAACACCCTTGTGCATACACACACGTGCCCACTCACACTTGCACACACCCAAAGGCACACTCACACACACACCTGCACACAAATGCCCACATACGTACAAATTAACTAATTGAAATGGAAAGGGAAATATCTGCTTTGCACTAATGAGGTCAGCATGTGCGACTGACTTGCTGGAAGGCGGAGGAGCTGGCGGGAGACAGGGGGGGTGGGAAATGGCTCACGAGGGACTAAGTTCAGGTGCCCAGAGCCCATGGAAGCCAGGCAGGTATTCTGGCTTCCTATAATTCCAGCACTTGGGGGGCAGAGCTGGGGGCCCCCAGGAGAGCTGGCCAGCCAGGTGAGCTTCCATCTTATGGAGAGCAATCAACAAAGACCCAAGGCCAGCTTGGCGCCTCCACAGCACCAGTCATGGCATGCACACTGCACACACGTGCCCACGCGGGTGTGGACACACTGTGACACACAAGTACTATTACAAGAAAAGGCAGCAGACAAGACCGAGCACTGGCGCTGCCCCTCGCCAGAAAGCAGGGGTTCTGCCCTCCCGTCCCATCCTGGAGAAGTGATCCCAATGCAAACTTCCCCCCAGCATTTGTAGCCAGCTTTCTCCTGTGCTCGGCCTCACAAGGTGATGTCGGCCCTGACATGGTGAAGTCCACAGAGGTCGGCAGCGAGTTACCAGAGCCGCACTGGCCTGGTGAAGCCCACAGGGGCCTCTGGACTCCCCTTCATAAACCTTGCATCCCGGCCCCATCCGGCTGGGAAGAGGAATCTGGGCTGGAAGAGTTTGGATTATTGTGGATTCTCAGCAGCCGGCATCTCCTCGCTGCAATCTGAACATCCGGGCACAAAGCGTACTCCCATTCTCCTGCTCAGAAACACTGGAGTGACTGGTGTTCCTGGAGCCAGGACCCCTCCCCCTTTCCGGGACTAACCCCCTTTCTTCTTTTTCCTTCGCTGATAAAATTTTCCCTTCTAGAGAGAACGTCCCCAGACAGCCCTTTCCTAGGTGATTTGATTTGCACTAAGCAGCCCCTGAGAGAGGGGCCTGGAAGCGAACATTTTGATTCCTGCGTGCTGGGGAGCTGGCGGGAGCTTCCAGAAGCATCCAGAAGCATCCGCACACTCAGTCATGGCACACTTAACCAAAGCGCCTGGCAGACACCTCCTCCCTCTGTCTTTCCAACACCTTAGTCTTATTTGTCTGCCGCGGGAAGGCTCCGCAGCTCGGGTGCCTGCCAAATCAGGGAGCCCACGAAGGCATGTGCGCATCAGACACACCCACGCACACTTAGATGCCACAGGTACCGAGCGGGCTCTGCGTACATTCGTGCTCTGCCTTCCCATTTCTAGGCTTCCTGTGGCCGCTGAAATCTCAGCCTCTGTCCTTCCGTCCTTCCTCAACACTTCTTCATTTGTCCTCCAACTTTCCCCCAGAAACTGCCTTTTCTCCTTGCCGTTGTCGTCACAGAACCTGGATATCTTGGGACAAAAGGCGGCTGGTGGAGGTTTGCACACGGAAGCAACCACAGAATCTGTGGTCAAAAGCCAACTCCACACCGTCACTACTGCCTTTGTGCATGGGAAAGCCTCCTGGTCCACCGGCCCCTCCCCACCCTGTGGGCGGGACCCTGGCCTCTGCTTCAGCTGCCTGCGCAGCTCAGACTCCAAGCTGCAGCCCTACTGTCCCTTGGGAACACGCCTGTGCAGGTTCACGTGCATGTGTGTGTACAGGTGTGTGTGCAAGTGCATACAGGAGTGTGTGCAGATGTGTGTGCATGTGTGTGTGCAGGTGTGAATGCAGGTGTGTGCGTGCAGGTGTGTGCGTGCAGGTGTGCGTGCAGGTGTGCGTGCAGGTGTGCATGCAGGTGTGCATGCCGGTGTGTGCATGCAGGTGCACATGCAGGTGTGTGCATGCAGGTGTGTGCATGCAGGTGTGCATGCAGTGTGCATGCAGGTGTGTGTGTGTGTTCGCGCGTGTGTGTGTACAGGTGTGTGTGCAGGTGCATACAGGAGTGCGTGTAGATGTGTGTGCATGTGTGTGTGCAGGTGTGCATGCAGGTGTGTGCATGCAGGTGTGTGTATGCAGGTGTGCATGCAGGTGTGTGCATGCACGTGTGTGCATGCAGGTGTGTATGCAGGTGTACATACACACACTGCAGGGCATGTGGAGGCCCAAGTCTCCTGTGTCTTTCTCAAGGGCCTTGCATGAGCCGTTCGCTCTCCTTTTGAGTAGCTCCACATGCAGCAGCAAACCTTTGCTTCCTCTCTAGGGGGCCTTTATCCAGTCGTTGTCTTTCTTAATGCTTGCTTTCTTTTTCTTTCTTTCTTTCTTTCTTTCTTTCTTTCTTTCTTTCTTTCTTTCTTTCTTTCTTTCATCTATGTGTGCATGAGGTGCATGTGTGCATGTGTGTGTGTGTGTGTGTGTGTATTTTTACATGTGGATGGGTATCATAATTAGGCACAAGTGTCACCTTGACAGTTGAGGGTTTTGAGCTGTGGGCACATTTGTAGAGAATTAGTGGTTGAGTTAAGCCCAGAGCAAACCTGCAGGAGATTGTCTAGCTGATGGGGAAGACCCAGGTGTGTGGGATTAGGCCCTGGAATAAAATACCAAGAGCTGGTTGAGGAAGTCGGCATCCTTGTGTACACTTGGCCAGACATGCTAGTCTGGCAAGCAAGGATCGTCCCTCTCTCAGCCATTACGTACAGATAGTGTGGCCAGTTCCCTCGGCCCTGGTGTTGGTGTGTGCGCTCCCGTCAAGCTGGACAGACTCTAACTGGACTATCAGTAAGAAAATAAACCCCTTGTTCCCTTAAGCCGTTTGATGGTCGTTTATCAGCAACCATGCAGGCGTACATGAGTATAGGGATGTTTAAACACATGTACTTCCGTGTGTGTCTGTGGAAGCCTAAGGACCATACTGGGAGTCATCTCGACTGCTTTTTACTTTATTGTCGTGAGCCTCAGTCACAGTCCCCAGCACACAGGGCTGGTCTGGCACCAGCTTGCGTTGGGTTCCCAGGCTCTGCCTTCCAGGGCCACGACTACAGGACTCGCCACACCTGCCAGGCATTTGCACATGGGATCTGCACCCAGGTCCCTTTGCGTCAATCACTGAGCCATCTCCCCGGGGCCCTTGTTTGTTCTTCAGTCGCGGCTCACGTGCCCCGCCCTCTTCTGCCTCACTTCCTGTATTCCACGCGTCACCCGTGGAAAGCAGGCTCCATGAGGACGCAGGCCACATTCCGTCCTCCCCGCTTCCTCCTCTCTGCTGTGTCCTGGGTCACGGTGGGGTCAACCGTAAGTAAAGGTGCCCGGTGCCTGCGGAAGACACTGCCCCAGGCATGTGCGTTTTGCTGTCTCATATATTAACTTACTTCACATATGTTCCCATCCCACAAGGCGGTGGGAATACTGTCCCCGTTTCTCAGGTAGTGAAACTGTCATCTTTTCTCTCGCTCATGGTGAGATGGCTAGAAATTGGCAGAATGTATTTCAAACCCAGGCATGTGGATACCCGTCTGACCCCTCCACCTGATACAAACATAAGACCTAGGTTTGAAACTGAAATTTGCTCTGTGTTATACATCACGATAAACTAACACCGTTACAAAATAAAATAGGAGTGGAATCTTTAGATCATGCTTTATTCTGAGACTGAACAATCCGGAACATCAGAGGGAAATCTTTCTCCATGCTGTCTCTGGCTCGCATGTTTTATAAAGAAGCAGAGCATTCGAGAGCATAATCATATGCTTCTGGCCTGATGATCAGCTTGTCTCTGAGATCCCCCTTTTCATGAAGTATCATCTCTGTGCATGTAGCAGGAGCAGAATCCACTCTCCAAGTCCACTGGACCGCGGATTCCTTCAGAGCCACCATTTCACCAGCATCCAGACAGAGGTTAAATCAGAACAAACCCAACATTAGAAGTATGAACAAATGGGGCTGGAGAGGTGGCTCAGGGGTTAAACCTCTGCCTTGCAGGCGGAAGGTCCTGAGTTCAGATCCTAGACCCCACGTATAGATGCCGGGCGGAAGCGGGGGCGGCCTGCGTTTCTGGTCCTGGTAGGGCAGAGCCTGTGAATCCCCGGGCGGAGTAAACAAGGAGGAGGTGGAGGCGTCCATGGTGGTTCTTGAATTCACCCGTGGTTCTACACACACACACACACATACATACACACAGACACACACACACACATACACACACGCACAATTGAATAAATTAAAAAAATAGAAGTATGAACAAATAGGACAACTTACCACATGTTCGTTCATTCTACAGAACGGAGTTATAAATGCACAAAGCATCGCAAGTGTGTATGCGCTGGGAAACTTACAATGTGTACGTTGATTCTGTAGAATGAAGCTAGCAATACACAGAACCCAAGGCAGCTTACAATGTGGACGCTCACTCTGTAGAAAGGACTCACAAATGCATCGCCTTCTGGCTGACTTACAACGTACACTTGCACTACAAAGGAAGTAAAATGCCGTTAGAATATAGGGCATGAACGGGTCTCTCTGCCCCCTATTGCGGTCCTGGCAAACTGAAGTGCGGAGAAAGAAGTTGGCAGAGCTCTGCCCTCCGGGGACAGTCAAGCTAGGCTGCGGCCGCGTCCTGAGCTTCGCCTTCTTCGTATGACTAAGCTATGATGATCTTGGAAGCAAGAGTGTCTGTCATGAAGCTTAGGGTCTCGAGAGGTCCTTTACCTTGCCATGAGGTAAGCCAGGAGCTTCCCGAGAAGGATCTAGATCTGCCGCAGGGCGCAGGGTCACGGGAGCTGGAGAGACAACAGCTAGATTACTGACCGGTGAATTCACACTGCATTTCTGTTTTCAAGAGCAAAATAAAGAGCCCAGGGCCTTTCTGGGGCGCGTCCTTTCCCCTTCACACACAGGCACGGCGGTGCAGGCTGCCATTTTGTTCTCGGGAAGTGGGCACATCTGCCATTTTGTCCGATGGAAACACGGCTGTGGAATCTGTTGTTCCGAAGAGTGCTGTGCGCGGCCATCTGTGTTCTCTGGGATCTGACTCTGCTTTGGCACGGGCTCCAGCCACCGTCTCTTCCCGAGGCTGCACGGCCTGGACAGAGATGGGAAATGTCAGCCTCCTGTGACAGAGAGTGGGTGTCCTCGAGTCATCCCGCCGCGCAGCTTTACTCGGTCACTTACCGTCCATCCAGAGGAACAACCCACTGAAGTGCTCCAAGGAGAGGGTCGCTGCTTCCTTCTTCCCGCCCACGCCTCTCTTTTTATTATCTGAGGGCTTTTCTTTTTTTTGCATCTACCATTTTCCTTCTTGAGGAGGGTTTGCTCGGTACACTGAGGCTCACCTGACCCGCGCCTCCTGTGGCTCTCATGCACCTGTGATCTTGGTCCTCGATCCAGTTCAAACTGCTCCTAACATCCTCCAGCCCTGTGACCATGGGGACGGACTGGGATGTGTGGAAGCGCGGTCATGGCTGATTGGGATGGTCCTCTTGATTGCCCGCATTAGCGTCACCATGGAAACAAGCCGGCGGGCAGGTCCATGAGGTAGTGTTGGTTAAATGAGGTGGGAAGACCTTCCTGCCCTGAATGTGGAGCATCGTTGCCCGGGCTGAACAGGAAGGAGAAAGCGAGCTGAGAGCCAGCCTCCGTCTCTCTCTCTCTGCCTCCCGACTGCGGATGCCACGCGCCCGGCCCCCTCGCGCTCCCCGCCGGCCCCGCCATGCTGCACTGCCCTGAGCACGATAGTAAACCTTCTCCTCCCAGCTGTGTTTGTCAGGCATTCTGTCCTAGTGACGCGTGGAGCAACTAATACAGTTGTTCCTCTCAGAAACAGCACGTCCAGTTTGGCTTCATTTTCTCACTTTGGCAGAGGCCGAGGTGGAAGGGCTAGAACTCTCCATGAAGGTGAAGTGGGGGGACTTTGTCTAGGAGTCACACTGTCTAGATATTGATGTCATTTGCCTTGTATCCTACGTATAACCCCATTTCTCCAACTTTTAAACCCTCAATAACCTTAAAGTTCTAGAAAAAGGACGTTGTAAAGGTTTTTCCAGCAGATGAAAGAATAATCCCTGACTCTTGCACCCTTCAGTGCTGACGTGAGCGGGGTAGTTTACAAGGCGGAGGGACTGACCTTGTGGCACAGTGTAAAAGCAGAGGCGAGTGGAGACGTAAGGATGGGAGGTGGCTGCCAACGAGGTTGACGGGAGAGAGGACCAGACACCACAAGCCCCCAGAAAACTGTCTGCAGACCAAAGCAAACACATTGTCCCCCCATATCACCACTCCCCAGAGTGTGATGAAGCGGTCGGCACTCACGATTGTGACCAGCAAGACGTTGAACCCGGATCCAAAAAGCAAAGGAAAACATAGAGCACAGAGCCCAGCCGTGCAAATACAGGTGTCACCGCGGAACATGTGGACAAGGTGAAGTCCGTTATTTTTACCTCTTTCCATAATGCCAGAGCCACTCAGGGAAACTGTAAACAAGGGGAAGGGTCTCTTTGAAAAGTTTAAAATTCTTGAGCCACTTACAAAGGAAACCGCTTAGTGTTTCCCCATCTCCGTTTCTTCCCCATACTAGTGCAGGGGTCTGTTCAGGATGATGGGGGGCCTCACCCAACCCTATGACTGTCCATTTGTGTATCTTTGACCCCCCCTTAGTCATGGCTTTACACAGGCCAAGGGTTGAAGAACTGATAAGAACTCTGATGGGAAATGCAATTTGGTGGAAGTTCTTTTTCCCTGCTTGTCTTTGACTCCTGGGACGGAAGGAAGAGCCTCTTGCAGCCGATGTATTCCCATGATAACTACGGGTCACTAGACAGAATGGGGCTCGGATCCCCAACATGGGACGATCCTCCTGACTCTCGTCTGGCTGACAGTTTGAACGCTTCACCTGCTCTGCTGCACGGAGTCAGTCATTTAGAGTGAGGAGCCGGAAGCTGTTGCTTCTGGCCCTGCTTCCAGAGTGGAAGCCCAGAGGCTTGGGCAGGGTCGCAGTCCACGGAGGGGATGGATTCTGTGGAGTCAGTGTCCGGGAGCGTGGAACGCGTGTGGGCGAACGTGGGTGGACCTACAGCCTCTTGAGGGAACACAGAGATCAATATGTCTCCATCGAGGAGTGAATGTCTGTGTCTCAGTAAATTTCCTTCAGAACATGAGGACCGGGAGGACCGGGTGTGGGGCGGGAAGGTGCTGCTGTGCGCACGAACGCCCCATCTAGTCGCTTGGTCCCCAAGGCCAAGGGATGCAGGCCACAGTGCTATAGCATCAAGAGGCGGACGCTCAGGGGTTGGTTCTGCTTCTGACGCAGCTTCAGGTGGCCTGGAAGCAGCTGCGCAGCCTCCGGTCCCACCCACGGTTCCCCTCCCCTGCGCCAAGTCTCTGTGGCTCCACCCGGCATTCTTGGGCTTGTAACAAACTGGAACACAAACCTTGTGTTTGGGGTTTTCCTTCTTCGTGCTGCGTGTGTGTGTGTGTGCGTGTGCGCGTGTGTGTAGAGGCCCTAAGATCTCAGGTCTCCTTGATTCTCAGGGGAAGCTCTTGGCTGAACCAAGCTGGCCAGCTCAAGGTCCTGGCTGTCTCCTGGATGAGGGCATGAGGGGCGGTCGCCACCTCTGCCCGGCTCTTCTGTGGGCACTTAGGATCCCACTTCCAGCCTTCACACTTGTGGGGTCCCCGAGCTGTCTCCCCAGCCCCCGATGTTGTCACTTACAGTATTTGCATACGATGTTTAACGAAACGCGCGCACTGGCTCTCGCCCCGCGCACCAAGGCGGAGTTCGGGTGGGTACCGCCGCTCTTCTGCAGCCCAGACAGAGCAGGTCCCAATACCTCTGAGAGACACAGAGAGTCTGACACTCTCCCAACTCAGCTCTCGTCCCCCCAGCTCCTGACTCCATCGCCCTGCCCATTCCTTCAGAGAGCTGAAGTGCGGAGGTTCCACGTGGGGCAAAGGGTTTCCCTTGGGGCGATCGACACTTCCTTATGGAGCCTGGTTCACCTGAACACGCCCACCAAGACACTCTTGATCCAGGACCCAGAGACCTGAGAGTGTTGTCAGGTGTCCTCCAGCCAGCCGAAGCGTGGAGAAACCCTCAGGCGACGTTGATCCTGAGAGACAGGGAGTCTTACCTCCTTGGTCAGGTGACCAGCGCTGAGAGCCTGTGTGGAGGGAGGGGGCATCGGTGAGAGAGGGGCATCGGTGAGGGAGGGGGCATCGGTGAGGGAGGGGGGCATCGCTGAGGGAGGGGGCATCGCTGAGGGAGGGGCATCGGTGAGGGAGGGGCATCGGTGAGGGAGGGGCGGGCATCAGCGCTGGACCATTTACTTTCTGAGAATCAGTGTAACTCGAGAGAACCAGTTACACTAACCAACCCAGCAGAATAGTCCCACTAGAACTTTCCCATGTCATTTGCTTGGCTGGTCCCCCATTCTTTAAAGGGAAACCGAGTCTTGGGGGGCTGGGTAAAGTCTCCCCGGCCGTGAGCGAGAGCAGCCAAGACTGATGGTTTCCCGACTCCCCTGTTTCTCTTCCACAAGGTGCCTGTTTGCAGCCTGGGTTTGCCTGCATTTGACTGAATTAGTCCAAAGAAGTCACTTGAGCTTTGGCGCTCAGTTTCCTGATCTGTTTTAGAAAAAAAGAAAATTGTGGAAGCCAATCATCTTCCTTCCCTAGCTGGCAGATGACGTCACAGAGCCGCACTCGGGTGCGGGGATGTTCTGAGTCCTGCAGTGTGTTGGCCCTGGGCTGTGGGGAGCCCTCGTGCCTACAGCCTGGGGTCCCCTGCGAACAGCGTCCCCAACGGCTCTCTGCGCCCACAGATCCAACATCCTCACATTCTGCAAACCATGATTTGGATGTTCAGTAAAAAAAAAAAAAAGAAAATGACATCTGTACTAAACATACATTCTCAGGCTGTTCTTCCCAAACAGTTCAGTAAGTAATGTGGGGCTGACGTCGAGCGTGTGGGAGACCATGTGTAGATTACACACAAACACCATGCTGTTTTTACCGAGGGACTCACTATCCACAGACTTGGCTGCTGCAGGAAATCCCTGAACCAATCTACAAGGATGCCGGGAGCAGCTGTGACTGTTTGTGGAACCTTCACATTGTTCTAGAAGAATCCAGAATTTTCCGAGGTGGCCTGTGGAATCCGAACCTCAGGTTCCCAGCAGCTGTTAGGAGGTCTCGAGGGCATGTGCCCTTCTTGCGATGAGTTCATCTTGCTAAACCCATAACCACTGAGAAGAAGTAGGGTTTGTCTGGGCAGACGGTCCGTGGTTAAAACACTTGTCTCGCAAGTCAAGGGGCCTGAGTTCAGATCCCCAGATCCCATGTGAAATGTTAAGTGGGTATCTTGACCCTCCTGAAATTCCAGCCCTGCAAGGTGGAGACTGGGAGTCCCCAGAGCAAACTAACTGCCAGACTAGGTCTAAGGGCTGCTCTGGGTTTAACGAGAGAACTAGGCTCACAATGGTAAGGTTGGAGCAGCAATGGAAAATGAGTCCTGATGTCACCCTTGGGCCTCCGCAGGCACACACACTCAAGTGCACTTGTGTACGGACACCTACCCATGTGTGCCTGCTTACACGCAAACACACGCACACATGCACACAGGTGGTGGAGTGGCAGGCAGACCTGATGGAGAATGGAGGATTCTGCGTCCGGTTTCCTCTGCCGTGTGTCTGGTCCCTGAATCTGGGCACCTATCCAGTCCTTGTGGCTTTGACATTCGAAGATGCTAATTCCTGTCTGCTTCTCCTCAAGCAGTTATTAAAAGACTCAAAAGTGATAACATGGATGAAAACACTTCAGAAAAATGTAAAGTGCCCCGCAAAAGTATGAAATTAACTGTGAGATATTAAAATCTCAACTCCCTTCTCTGGTTGTCAGCTGAGAAAATCGCCACGTTCTGTCAGCAAATTCAGATGCTTCTCTTGGTTCCTTTGGTGGGGTCTTGCCGCGGATTTGGTGTGAATTTCCTCGACTTCAATGGATTTTGCTGCAAATTTACCTTACAGAAGTCAGAGAGAGGTGTGACCAGATGGGGAACGTGTGTATTCTCTGCTCCAAGCAAGAGCGTCTCTCCTCACCCCCCCCCCATCCATTACCAGTGCTTTGCAAGGAACAGTCCTGAGCTGAGATCTCAAAATTCTCAGGGAAGATGTGAGAAATGCAAGTTCTCAGGCCTCTTGCCATGGCTGCCAATCAGAAACTTTGGGGGTGGAGCCTGACCAGTTATGCATTAAAGAACTGTCTTGGGAACTGTGTGTGTGTGTGTGTGTGTGTGTGTGTGTGTGTGTGTGTATGTGTGAGCATGTGAGCATGTGTGTGTGTGTGTGTGTGTGTGTGTGTGCATGTGCGTGTATGCGTGTGTGTGTGTGCGTGTGTGTGTGTGTGTGTGTGTGTGAGAGAGAGCATGTGGACAGGAAGGCACTTGAGAGTGAAGAGTAACATGGAAATCGTCCTGGATTGCTCTACCTCCCTATCGCTTTGCTCTGGGCTTTCCCAGGCTCTGCCTTCCAAGGCCAGAATTACAGGCCGCTGCCATATTTTTACATGGCATCTGGGGATCTGAACTCAGGTCCCTTTGCTTGTGAAGCAAAGACTTTAGCCCGAGCCGTCTCCCCGGCTCCCACGTTAGCATTGTCAAGGCAGCACGTGACCGGCCTGCAGCAGTGTGTGCTTCTTGGGCTGGAAGCCGCGGGCAGCTGTACAATCCGCGCAGCTGCAGAGCAGCCGAGGGCAGAGATCAGCCACACGCACGCGGGGCCCGCTCAGCACTCTCTCTGTGCTGAGCCTTGAAGCCAAGGAACGAAATGACCAATGTCACTTCTCATAAACGTCCAGAACGCGTCCAGACATGCTGATAGTGAAGATTCTGAGACCCCGAGCAGGCGCTGTAAGGAACGTCACCAGAGAGAGGCCAGATCTGCCTGGGGTGGGGGGAGCGCCAGGCACATGTCCAGCCTGCCCTGCAGGAAGGCCAGAGCCGCGGCAGCTTCTCTGGGCATCAGCGGGCCCTTGGGAGGTGTTAGCAGGAGGCACGAGCTGCGGTCCCCTAGAGGAGGTGGCTGCAGGGCCATCCACGGGAAAAGGTTTTGGCTTGGTTTGGCTTGGTTTTGGTTTGGTTTGGTTTGGTTTGGTTTGGTTTGGTTTGGTTTGGTTTGGTCTGGTTTTGGCTTGGCTTGGCTTGGCTTGGTTTGATTTAGGTTTGGTTTGGCTTGGTTTGGTTTGGTTTGGGCTTGGCTTGGCTTGGCTTGGCTTGGGTTTGGTTTTGGCTTGGCTTGGGTTTGGTTTGGTTGGGCTTTGGCTTGGCTTGGCTTGGCTCGGCTTGGCTTGGCTTGGTTTTGGTTTGGTTTGGCTTGGTTTTGGCTTGGCTTGCCTTGGCTTGGTTTTGGTTTGGTTTGGTTTTGGCTTTTGGCTTGGCTTGGCTTGGTTTTGGTTTGGCTTGGCTTGGTTTGGTTTTGGCTTGATTTGGTTTGGTTTTGGTTTGGTTTGGTTTGGCCTGTTTGCTTTGCTTTGCTTTGCTTTGCCGGCTTTTTTAGAAATGCCAAGATGACCCCCCCAAGTCCACAGCCAGAACCGTTGGCTCCCAGGAAGGCTGCGTGCTGGGTAGTCGTCTGTCCCTGGTGGCGACTTAGCAACCCGTCTGTAATCTTTCATCCCCTCTATAGGTCGGAGCAGGGGCGTGGCCAATGATTTCCTCTTACAGGTTTCATTTCCTGCTTGTCAGTCCCCCAATGCCCACTCACAATGCTGCTGGGGACCAGCATCTTGGGGTCCGCCCCCAAAGCATTGTCAGGAAGGCTGGGAAAGGAATGGTTGTGATCTCCTTAAGACCCCTTACTTCATCTTCATTCGGAAGGTTTGAGCCCTTAAGCCGAGCTGACCATGGGAAATAATGGTTCACTCCACATTAGGATTGATACTGGAAGCCCCACGCAGAAAGCCCCACACAGAAAGCCCCACGCAGAAAGCCCCACACAGAGACGTTGAGGGTATGTGTGTGTGTGTGTGTGTGTGTGTGTGTGTGTGTGTGTGTCCCACCACCCCTCTCCTTAGTTTCTCTCAAATAAAATAAATAAAATATTTTTAAAACTTTTTCAAAGAAGGTAGTTCTCTCTTCCAGGGATCTAACTCAAGTTAGCAGGTTCAGGGGCTTTGCCTGCTAGTCCTCTCGCCAGCCCTGGGCCTTGGAAATCCAGGTCCAAGCGAGTTTGGTACAAACAGCATTTTGCAGTCCGACTTCTTTCTCAGGCACGAAGCACCGTAGAGGCCCCTGAAGCAATGTTCTGGTCCCAGAATTCTCTGCTTCCACAGTGCTCACCACGCAGTGTGGGATGTGAGCGAGTCTCCTTGTGCCGGCTCGCAGCGGAACGGCTGTGTACTACGAGCAAAGTACAAAGGACGACAGTCTGAAAAGACAGAAACTGTTTATTTATGGAGAGTCGGAATGAGGGTTCACAGCATTGCAGATCCGCCTTGAAAGAGAAGGAATTCGACCAGTGCATGGCCAAGTTTCCATAGCAACCCTTGCTGAGCAAGCGTCCCATGCTCATACAGTCTCTCATCCACTCCTCTCCGGCTTCTGAGATTGAGTCCAAAGTGGGGGAACCAAGATACCTGTTGGCCTAGAAGAGACCTGAGCCGCGGCACACGCCAAGCAAGTGCGAGATCGCAGACCCCAGAGGCCTGGCGGACGGGGTCAGAGCCCTTGTGCACTGAGAGGCTGAACCGGGAAAGGCCTGCCCGTGCGGACAGGAGCTGGGGGCCCAGGACAGGCCTGGGTGCTTCTTCCTCGTCCTCACCTCAGGTTCGCTCCTGCTCAACGGGTCAGGACCAAATGCAGCCTCTGTTCTTTGTCTTGTTCTCCTGAGCTGCACCCCAGGATTCCAGTACCAGTGCGCCCCAGCATTCCAGTACCAGTGTGCCCCAGCATTCCAGTACCAGTGCACCCCAGGGTTCCAGTACCAGTGCTCCCCAATATTCCAGTACCAGTGCTCCCCAATATTCCAGTACCAGTGCACCCCAACATTCCAGTACCAGTGCACCCCAGCATTCCAGTACCAGTGTACCCCAGCATTCCAGTACCATGCACCCCAGGATTCCAGTACCAGTGTACCCCAGGACTCCAGTACCAGTGCACCCCAGGGTTCCAGTACCAGTGCACCCCAGGGTTCCAGTACCAGTGCACCCCAATATTCCAGTACCAGTGTACCCCAGGATTCCAGTACCAGTGCACCCCAACATTCCAGTACCAGTGCGCCCCAGCATTCCAGTACCAGTGTACCCCAACATTCCAGTACCGATGCACCCCAGGATTCCAGTACCAGTGCACCCCAGGACTCCAGTACCAGTGCACCCCAACATTCCAGTACCAGTGCACCCCAACATTCCAGTACCAGTGTACCTCAACATTCCAGTACCAGTGTACCTCAACATTCCAGTACCAGTGCGCCCCAGGGTTCCAGTACCAGTGCGCCCCAGGGTTCCAGTACCAGTGCTCCCCAACATTCCAGTACCAGTGTACCTCAACATTCCAGTACCAGTGCGCCCCAGCATTCCAGTACCAGTGCACCCCAGGATTCCAGTACCAGTGCACCCCAGGACTCCAGTACCAGTGCACCCCAATATTCCAGTACCAGTGTACCCCAACATTCCAGTACCAGTGCACCCCAGGATTCCAGTACCAGTGTACCCCAGGGTTTCAGTACCAGTGTACCCCAGCATTCCAGTACCAGTGCGCCCCAGCATTCCAGTACCAGTGCGCCCCAGCATTCCAGTACCAGTGCGCCCCAGCATTCCAGTACCAGTGCACCCCAACATTTCAGTACCAGTGCACCCCAGCATTCCAGTACCAGTGCACCCCAGCATTCCAGTACTGATGCCCCTCAAGATTCCAGTACCAGTGCACCCCAGGACTCCAGTACCAGTGAACCCCAGGACTCCAGTACCAGTGCACCCCAACATTCCAGTACCGGTGCACCCCAGGACTCCAGTACCAGTGAACCCCAGCATTCCAGTACCGATGCACCTCAAGATTCCAGTACCAGTGCACCCCAGGATTCCAGTACCAGTGTACCCCAACATTCCAGTACCAATGCACCTCAAGATTCCAGTACCAGTGCACCCCAACATTCCAGTACCAGTGCACCCCAGGATTCCAGTACCGGTACACCCCAGCATTCCAGTACCGATGCACCTCAAGATTCCAGTACCAGTGCACCCCAACATTCCAGTACCAGTGCACCCCAGGACTCTAGTCCAACGAACCCACTGGCAACGCTGAAGAGAAGGGACACAGTCCCAGCGGCCAGATTAACCCACGGACGAGATACTGAGCGCGTGTCCCATGGAATTGACGCGTCTCAGGACAGGAGGGACCAAGACATGTTAGCAGCATCCTATGCACGGCGGACACAGCTGACAGAGGGGCTGGGGGTGCAGACTCCGCACTGACGGGGACCCAGAGGTCCACACAGAGGCCTGGGCCAATTGGTCCTGGTTTAAGTTCTCGCTCAGTGGGTTGACCCCAGAGTTTCCTTCCCGCCCTACTGGTCCCCTATTGAGGGTCAGTGGGTAACGGCTTCCATGGCGACAGCTTGAAAACACCAGTCGTTGTCCAAGGAAGAATCTAAGGGATTGCAGTGGAAGTCGCCTGCGGCTCTCCGTCTCCGCTCCCTGCGCACGGGGGGGGGGGGGAGCGGTCAGCTGCGGCCGCTGGTGCCACGCTGAGAGGCTGGTTGCTTCTGTGGACTGAGCAAGCGCACGGCCACCACCAAAGCCATAGACGCAAAGTCGTTAGCTGAGCCAGGAACTGGGCGCAGAGGGTCGAGACGCGCCCCCCTCTGGCAGCAGCCCCCTGAGAGTTCCGCTATGTTGTCCACCACACACACAGAGGAGGAAGCGAGGTTGAGGAAGTACTAAAGACCAGAGAGGAGATCCGGACCCCGGTTAGCCACCACCAGCCTGACTGCTCAGAGCCATGCAGACATCTAGCCAGGGAAAGACATGGTGGCCCAAGGGCCCCGTGGGACACTGGGACACTGGACGCCCACAAAGTGATAGTTAACAGTCGTTGTCTCCGGACAAAGGAAGTCAGTACATCGGATGAATGGGATGTGCGAGGTGGATTCTAGCGAGCGAAGGGCAGACCCCCATGGGAGGAGAGAGGGCCACCTGGGAAGTGGGGACCTCAGGCTCTCCCCACTGCCAGTCATCTGAGAGATGGTCCACACAGGGTACCCGTCTCTACCCGGCACTGTGCCACTGACCACGGACACAGGCAAAGTACCCGGAGGGTTCAGGGTGGTAACGCTGCCAGAACAGACCAGCCGGCCGCGCACCAGCCTTGACTAGAACACGCGTCCCAGAGTTGGCAGGGTGCCAATCTGGTGCCTAGAAGCCACTCAGAAGCTAGGCTTGGCCCCCACAGCACCATATGCCAGAGAGTCAGGTACTAGCCCAGGGCAGAGAAAGGAGATTGGGTCAGTGTGCCACATCACGCTCCAGCGGCCCGTCTTCGCTCTTGACACGAGGTCAGGTCGAGTGGTGTGCGGGGCTCTGCAGTCCTGTGGAGCTGTGGTCCCGCCATCACTGACCCGTCTCTTCCTAGGATGCAAGTTTCCCCACTGCCTGGAATTCCCTCCCTCCTTGCAGGCTACGGGATTCTGGGGAAAGACCAATTCCTTGGGGACCATTGTGTCAAGATCCCGGGGAGGGGCACCCACTGGGCACCCTGGTCTAGAACAGTGATGCACCCACCCAGATCACCATCACGTGGCCACATTCCAGAAAGCTCCTTGGAGGTACCCCTGTCCTTAGGGAAAGGGGGGCGCAGACCAGTCTTAGCTGGCACTAAGGCAGGATGCCGAGCGCCACAGGAAGACTCGGAACAACCGACCCAGGGTGGAGAGCGCAGGATCAGACGCAATTAACCAGCACACGGCAGCGAGTGCTAAGTGTGCTGACCCAAGTGTGGGCTAAGAGGGGCAGCCCAGGCGCGGAGATGGGCTGGGCTCGGGCTCTGGCAGAAGAGGTGGGAAGTAACATGGACTTTGAAGGATTGGTGGGGTGGAGAGGGCCTTCCTGCCCTCGCACGCAGTGGGCAAGGGGTCGAAGTTCAAACTGCTGTGGTGCGAATTCCCAGGGTGCCTCGTGTGCCTTACCTTGACGCTGGTCTTAGGCAGGGCACAGTTCAGTCAGGACGGGCCTGGATTTGACCCCCAGGAATCCAGGCCTGGTAACGTTGGCTTATAATCCCAGCCCCGGAAGTAGAGACAGGAGGAATCTTGGAGCTTCCTGCCCCGGCAGCCTGGCATAACTGGTGAGCTCAGTACTAGTGTAAGATCCTTGTCTCAAAATACACACAGAGGAGATAGTGAGAGAGACAGAGAGAGAGAAGAGGGGGGAGAGGAAGTCAGAGAAAGAGACAGGTAAAGAGAGTCAGAGAGACAGGCAGACTCAAAGAATCAGTGACAGATAGAGACAGAGGGAGAGATACAAGGAGAGAAAGAGAGAGAGGAAGGGAGAGGGAGAGACAGAGAGAGAGAGAGACGGGGGAGGAAGTCAGAGAAAGAGACAGATAGAGAGAGTCAGAGATGGGCAGACTCAAAGAATCAGTGACAGATAAAGAGAGACAGAGGGAGAGATACAAGGAGAGAGAGAGAGAGGGAGAGAGAGAAAGAGAGAGACCCTTGGTCCCCACATCTACACGGCTAGGTAGTACCTTCTGCTGGGATTGTCACACAGAGTAAATACGTTAACAGTGGAACCAAGTGTTCGTGGTTGCAGGCCGGGCCTTGTTGTCTGTAGCATTGCTGCCACTGTGCCATGCAGCCTGAGCCCTGTGAGATCGGTGGGTCACGGCTGGTGTAGATCGTCTCAGTGCACCAGGTCCACTGGCCACTTCTCATCCCTGCAGGTCCTTGCGTAGCTGCGTGTTGGCCTACTCTTGAGACGTGCTGCGGGTTCTCGTCTAGGCTTCGCTGGGATTTTTGTTTAGTTGGGTTTGATTTGGTCCAGTCACTAGACAGTTCCATTTTTGTTGTTTCACGTGTGAGGGGTGTGTGTGTTTATGTGTGTGTATGTGTCTGTGTGTGTGTGTCTATGTGTGTCTCTGTGTATGCCTGTGTGTATGTGTGTGTGTGTCCGCGTGTGTCTGTATGTGTCTGTGTATGTCTGTCTGTCTGTCTGTCTGTGTGTTTATGTGTGTGTGTATCTGTGTCTGTGTGTGTGCGCGCGCGTGTGTGTGTGCGTGTGTGTGCATGTGTGTGCGTGTGCGTGTGTGTGCGCACCCACACATGGAGTTCTGAGGTTGACGGAACCGTCCATTGTTCTTCTACCTCACTCTTCCCAGGCTGGGTCTCTCGTCGGATCCGAGCTCACCTGCGGGATTAGCAGCCAGCTCGCTTCACGGATCCCCAGCTTCTGCGCCAGGCTGGAGTTACAGGCGCTACCACACCCACCTGGCACTTTGATGTTGGGATCTGGGGACTGAACTCTGGTCCTTCTGCTCGCGTGGCCCTCCATCTCAGCCACGGCGCCTTCTCCCCAGCCCCGTTTATTGTCTTAACTTCTGGTTTCCTCCCCATGCAGTGAGCGCTGCCTGGGAGGACCTACCCTGGGGGGGGGGGTCTTGCTGCCCCAGGAGCGAGCACAGAAGAGCCATGCCCACAGCTAGCTTCTCTGCAAGAGTCTGTTCCCGCCATAGCACCCACCCTAAAAAGTCATCCCAGACCCCTGGAGCGAAGAAACCAGTGGGAGTTATTGTTTGACTGAGGAGCAATTCAGGGTCGAGAGATGAGAAGGAGCTTGCGAAGGTTATAGACGGCCGGGGTGGGCTGGAGCAAAGCTGGAAGCACAGCTGGGCAGGCTTCTGAGCTGCTACGGGGCTCCCTGGGGGAGGAAGGGGAGCAGAGTGGACAGGCCCGGGTGACGGGCGGCGGGGGCAGCCAGCTCTGAGGCGGGTGGGTCTCGCCCTTCTGCCGGGGACTGTCACACGCTCCTTGTCTTGGGAGCTGCCTCTTCCCGGTTCTGGTCCCGAGAAGGAGCTGCTGTCTCTGCTGGGCACAGAGGGCCCGCTGTTCTCCGTGGGACGGACAGCGCCCGCCTGTCCCTCGCAGCCGTGGGGTCTGCTCTGCATGTCGGTCTCCACGTCACACTGGATGGACGCCCCTCCTCGGACAGAGCCCTCGCTGCCTACTGCCGCCGTGGGTCACGCGTGACCCTTTGCTTCGATGAGTTCACAGTCAGTGAGTGGGAAGGGCTCACAGTGCAGACAGCACATGGCTCTGGTAATCTCTTGTCATGTGGTAGTAAGACCCCACGTGTACCCTCTGTGGTCCTGACAGCTTTAAGAAGCTAACTGGGTCGACAAGACAGCTTGGCAGTGACAGCGCCCACTTAACAGACCTGACATCCTGATTTTTTTTTAGCTTTTCAGGCATAATGAATGAATGTCACTGCCCCGTCCTTCCGCCCCTTCTTCCCCTTTCCTGTCCTACCCTCCCTTCTTTCATCAATCCCTCCTGCCTGTCTGCTCCTGTGGGCCCCCATTCGTGGGCTCCTGTCGATTGTCTGCTCTAGTGGGGGCTCAGGCCTCTGTGGCAGACCAAGTGGCTCCTTCCGTGGGCAGACCACTGAAGGGGCACTCCCCTTCACCTGTGTAGCCCCAGCCCCCCAGTTCCCTCTGCGTGTAATGATCTCTCCTGAGATCCTCGCTGGTCTGCGGACACGTTGACATGCCAGCCATTGTGCAGGTCTGGGAAGGACAAGTCTCCCTGCAGTGAGCTCCTGGCTGCAGCAGCCCTGCCTCGAGTGCAGTGTCCTGTGCAGCGGTGGCCCTCCCCACCTTTGGGCTCTTACAGTCTTACCGCCCCCTCTTCTGCAAGATCCCCTGAGCCTTAGGATGGAAGAGACTTGGTTGGATGATTCTGGCTGAGCATTTCGGGGTCTCCAGTATTCTGCACTCTGGTTGGTTGCTGCTATTAAATGTACTGTTAACACATTGCACTAGGCTGTGTCTTGGTTGGGTGTTGAGATCTTTTCTTATCTGAAATAACATGAGAGGTGTTTAAATGACGTTTACTCCTGGGTGTGAGTAGTTGGTATCGAGACATCTGATTCTGTGTGGGGTCAGTTGTCTCTCTGTCCACGTTGTTCAGACTGGTTTACAGTGCTGGGCCTGTGGGTCCTGTCCCGGGGGTGGGGGGTCAGGGGATAGTAAGCAGGTTGCCTGGAGCTTGACCCCGTCTCTCCTGTGTCCCATCTCCCCCTCATTAAGAGTTTTCTCACATAAAAGCCTGTGTGATTGTTCACCCCTGTTCTTTGCTCTCTGTCCTTTTAGGGTCCTCTTCCACCAACCCCCCTTACATCCCCCCGCTTGTGTTCCTTTCCACTCGTGGGTGTCATCAGAGTTTCTGCATGATTCATCTAACAGGAGGTCTAATGCTCGCATCCACTTTTAAGGAGAACCTACAGCGTCCGCCTTTCTGCTCCTGGGATGTTTCGCTCCGTGTGATTTCTCCCAGTTTCTCCCGGGTATTTCTCACTTTGTTTATCCTTGGTGTGTAGGAAAATCACTAAATTTTGAATATTAACTTTGTATCCGGCCATTGCACGGAACTTTTTTACTAGTTCCAGGAGTTTCCTGGCAGCGTCTTTAGGGTCCTTGAGGTATAGGATCATGTCATCTGCGAACAGGGACAACTTGACTTCCTTCCCAAGTGTGTCCCTCTTATCCCCCTCTCTCGTCTTACGGCTCTAGCTAGGGCTTCAAGTACAATGTTGAGTAGAAGTAGCGAGAGTGGGCAGCCTTGTCTAGCTCCCGATCTCAGTGGGAATGCTTCTAGTTTTTCATAATTTAGGATGATTTCTGCCACAAGCTTATATATGGCCTTTATTACGTTGACGACTATCTCAGCCCTGTTTTCTCAGGGTCTTTATAATAAAGGGGCATTGGATTTCGTCAGCTTTGCAGCATCAATTGAAAGAATCATGTGATTTTTGTTTTTGCTTTTGTTTATGTGGTGAATTATATTTATAGATTTACATATATTGGATCAACCTCGTGTTTTCAGGATAAACCCAACCTGGTCATAGTGGATGATCTTTTTGAAATGTTTTTTAATCTGGCTTGCTAGAATTTTGAGGATCTTAGCATGTGTTTAATCCGTGAGATTGACCTATAGATTTCCTTTTTTGTTGTGCCTTTATTTGGTTTGGGGATCAGTGTGAGGTTGGCTTTATAGAAAGTGTTTAGAAGTGTTCCTTCCTTTTCCATTTTGTGAAATAGTTTAAGGATTATTGGTGTTAATTGTTTTTTGAGTATCTGGTAGAATTCTGTGCTGAATCCATCTGGTCTTGGGAGATTCATAATTACAGCTACAACCTCATCTCTTGCTATAGGATTATTTAAATTATTCGATTCTTCCTGATTTGGCTTTGGTGTATTGTATGTGTTTAGAAATTCATCTATTTCTTTGTGATTGTACATACTTGGTGGCATATGAATTTATAAAGCATGACTTTATGATTCTCTGAGTTTCCTTGATACCGGTTGTAACAGGTCCACTTTCATCTGTAATTTTATTAATTTGGGTTTTCTCTTTTGATTTTGGTTAATTTGGCTAAGATTTTGTCAATCTTGTTAAGTTTTTCAAAAAAGCACAGCTTTTTGTTTGAGTCTTTGTATTGCTTTCTTTGTCTCAATTTCCGTTATTCCTCCTCTGATCCTGCTAATGCGCGCCCATCTCCTCTTGGGGCCGGTTTGCTCTTGTTTCTCTAAAGCTTTAGGCTGCATTATCAGGTTGCTCACTTCCTTCTTGTCATTTGTTTGATGGAGGCGTCGAGTGCTATGACTGTCCTCTTAGGCCTTCGTCATATCCAGAGACTTTGACATGCTGTGTTTCTACTCCCATAAAGTTCTAAGTATTTTTGAATTTCCATTTCTACTTATGTCCAGCCCTCGTCCCCACCCTAGCGGCTTATTATTAAGCTTCCAGTAGTTCGTATACTTTCTGTCGTTTGCTTTGCCGTGAGTTTCCATCTGTACCCCCGGGTGGTCAGATGAGTACGGGTGGTGGTTTTGAGTCTCTTATACTTGTGGAGCCTCCCTTTGTGGCCTCGTATGTGATCCATTTTGGAGAAAGTTTCACGGAATGTCCAGTAGAGGTCTGTCAGCCCACTGGGTGTATGGTTTGGTTTAGTTACAGTGTGTTTCTGTTCAACTTTGGCTGTTGACCTGTCTATCTGTGAGAGTGGGAGGTTGAAATCCCTACTATTATCATGTTTGTGTTGATCTATTGTTTTACACATTGTAGTGATTATTTAAGGAATGTGGGTGAGCCCATGCTTGGAGCATATGTGATAGAATTCCAAGTTCCTCTTGCTGTATTTTACCTTTGACGACTAGATAACGTCCTGTCCTTCCATATCTCTTATGATCTGTTCTGGTTTGAAGTCTATGTTCTCAACTATTAGGATGCCTATCTTGCTTGTTTCCTAGTTGCATTTGCCTGGAGTGTCTTTGACCATCCTTTGACCCTAAGCTTGTGTCTATCTTTCAAAGTGAAGTGTGTTTCTTGGAGGCAGGCATATTGATGGGTTATGGCTTTTAATCCATGCTATTAGCCTGTGTCTCTTGATTGGAGAGTTGATCCCATTGATGTTTAAAGTTAAAATCGAGACATTTTTGTCGATCCTTGTCATTTGTTTGAGTTTTATTGTTTGTTTTGTTTTTGTGTGTGTGTGTGTGTGTGTGTGTTGTCAGTTCTCTGCCTGGTAATTGTATTGTCATTAATTTTCTTTTATCTTCTTGAGTGTGTTGATCAATTTCATTTAGTATTTTTTCTAGTTTTTTCTGCAAGCCTGGTTTGGTAGATAACAAAGACCAGTTTATTTTTGTTAGGAAATATTTTTCTTTTTTCTGCAAGCATGACCAGGAGTTTGGCTGGATATAGCAACTTGGGTTGGCATTTGTGATCTCTCATGACTTGAAAAATGTTTTTCCAAGCTCTTCTGGCTTTAATGTTCCATTGAGAAGTCAGCTGTGATTCTAATAGGTTTGCCTTTAAATACCTTTAAATACGACGTGGTTTTCTTTTCTTACAGTCCTCAGTATGTTCTCTTTGTCCTGCGTCTGAGATTATTCACCTTGTTGTACTCTTGTTTGGGTCACATCTGGATGGTGTGATACGCGTCTTGTACTTGGATGGGCTCTTTCTTCGGTGTGGGAAGTTCTCACTTATGATTGATGGGGGATCCCAGCTGGCATGTTCTCTACACTTTCTCATTCTGGGGTTCCATGGATGCATAGGTTTGGCTTCTTCGTGACATCCTATAGTTCTTGAATATTCTTTTCATTTTTTGTTTGTTTTCCCGGCATCTGGTATATTGTGTTTTATGATGTGACTTGGGCATTTTCTTTTGAGTCCGTCACTGCTTTCTGTGGTAGTGGGTTTTCGCTCTCCTGAGTCAGACAAGGTCATCTGACTTTGGCTGTCATTGGGAAAAGCTCTCTGGATTGGATGGGATCTATTGGCTGTGTGATATGCTCTCTCCATTCGCCTCTCACCTGGGAGCTGCATCCCAGGGGAGGGGGAGGGTCTTTTTGCAAATACTTTTTAAAAAGTAAAAGGAAGTGCAATATATCATCTGATTCCTAGCAGAGCTGCAAAGTGGTCAGTGCATTGTGTAACAACACCAACAATAATGCAATGATGACAGCAACACCATCAGTATCATTTGTTCCAACTGTCGCCCTGGTAGCCTGACGCCACCATGAGCGCCTCGTCTGCGTGAGAGCTTTGGAAGAGCTGTAAGAAAACATACAGCAGGCAAAGGAGAGGCCGGCGCTTACTAGTCCACGGCTTTGAGGTCCTTGGGGAGAGCCCCACAGCTCTGCTGTTGTCCTCGGGGAGAGCCCCTCAAGCCAGAGAACACACAGGCTCCGCCCCTGGGTCCTTGCTTGACTGAAGGTCTCAGCAGCTGGAGACCAGGACAGGCCGCTCAACACAACGAGGAGAGACTCGGTTGAATGCTTCAAAAAGGCAGGCATGAGCTTTCTTCCTCAGCTTCCCTAGGGCCATGGCAGCCCCCACAAGATGCCATAGCCCAGTGCCAACCTGTGGCATCTTGACCCATCACAGAAGAGGCTCCTGAGGGAGGCTATAGGATGGTCAAGCTAGAGCCAGCAGGTCACCCCGAGCAGACAATGGAATAGCATAGAGGCCCCAAGTAGATAGTAAAATAACATAGAGGCCCCAGGTACACAGTGGAATAACATAGAGGCCCCAGGTACACAGTGGAATAACATAGAGGCCCCGGGTACACAGTGGAATAACATAGAGGCCCCAGGTACACATTAGAATAACATAGAGGCCCCGGGTACACATTAGAATAACATAGAGGCCCCGGGTACACAGTGGAATAACATAGAGGCCCCAGGTACACATTAGAATAACATAGAGGCCCCGGGTACACAGTGGAATAACATAGAGGCCCAGGTACACAATGGAATAACATAGAGGCCCCGGGTACACAGTGGGATAACATAGAGGCCCCAGGTACACAGTGGAATAACATAGAGGCCCCAGGTACACATTAGAATAACATAGAGGCCCCAGGTACACATTAGAATAACATAGAGGCCCCAGGTACACAGTGGAATAACATAGAGGCCCCAGGTACACAGTGGAATAACATAGAGGCCCAGGTACACAGTGGAATAACATACAGGCCCCGGGTACACATTAGAATAACATAGAGGCCCCAGGGTACACAGTGGAATAACATACAGGCCCCAGGTAGATAGTAAAATAACATAGAGGCCCCGGGTACACAGTGGAATAACATACAGGCCCCGGGTACACAGTGGAATAACATAGAGGCCCCAGGTACACAGTGGGATAACATAGAGGCCCTGGGTACACAGTGGAATAACATAGAGGCCCCAGGTACACAGTGGAGTAACATAGAGGCCCCAGGTACACAGTGGAATAACATAGAGGCCCCAGGTACACAGTGGAGTAACATAGAGGCCCTGGGTACACAGTGGAATAACATAGAGGCCCCAGGTACACATTAGATAACATAGAGGCCCCAGGTACACAGTGGAATAACATACAGGCCCCAGGTACACAGTGGAATAACATAGAGTCTATTTGGTGAGCAGGGAGGGTCGCTGATGGTGTAGCTCCTAGTGTAAACGGAACCTACGGATCTGTGGGATCCACACTGAGGAAGAGCGTTCTATGTGTCTGTACTGCAGAGTTTTCTGCAGGGATCCACACTGCAGAAGTGCATTTTGTGGTCCACACTGCAGAAGAGCATTCCGTGGTCCACACTGCGGAGGTGCGTTCCGTGGTCCACACTGCGGAGGTGCGTTCCGTGGTCCACACTGCGGAGGTGCGTTCCGTGGTCCACACTGCGGAGGTGCGTTCTGTGGGCTCACTCAGCATGAGCGTGAAGGTGACCGCGCACACATGGCCTGCACCTCGCCGTCTCAGAGGACGCGTCTCTGTGCTCGGGGAGAGCAGGTTACAAAGCCGTTCTGTGGTGACTGAAAATTGCCGAGGAGCTTCGAAGATGCAGTTGTGTGGGTGGCCACTCCTGTGGGGTAAGCTTCGTGCTGAGTCACCCATACTACTTGGGGTGACCTCAGCAAACCCTCAACTTAGGTGAAGAGTTTCTCCAGTCTGTTGTCGGAGCTGTCACGGGTTTGTAGATGTTTGCTCTCAGTCCCCAGGGAGAAGGTGCACAAGGGGACAGAGGAGAGATGACTGCGGTGAATTCAAAGAGCTGGCTGAAGGGAAGAGGGTCGTGTGAGATCCCACTGCAGCTCAGCAGATCTGCCGGCTGGTGGGCTGGGTGACCCTGCTTAGGCTCTTAAATGTGTGTGTGTGTGCATGTGTCCGTACACGTGTGTACGTTGTATGTGTGTGCGCATGCGTATATGTGTGCGCATGTGTCTGTGCATGTGTGTACGTGTGTGTGTGCACATGCGTATGTGTGTGCACGTCCATATGTGTATATGCATGTGTGTGTCTGTGTATATGTGCATGTGTATATATATGCTTTGTGTGCATGTGTGCTTGTGTTTCTAGCGCAGTCTTTCTTCTCTCTGTCTCAGCCTTGCACGTCTCTGCTGGCTGCTATCTCTGAGCTGCCTCTCTGCTCCTCAGCATTCCTCGTTCTTTCCTGGCATGCACCGCCGGTGCCATTGGCAGGGGGAGGTTCAGCCGATGCCAAGTGAACGCACAGCGGTGGACTCTCCTTCCTCACACCGAGGCTTTGCTTCCTCCGCTGTAAGGGGACCAGGCGGAAGCTGTGTGGCCCCTGCAGAGCATGTTTCCACATCCCAGGTTTGGACTTACTCCATAGGCTCTTCTGGCAGTTAACGACAGATGCCACTTGATAATTTTAGTCTGAGACTTTGGGCACCTCTCTATGGAACCGCTCGGTGCAAGCAGCCCTGAGCTAGCTGTGGGACACAACTGTTGTGGGAAGCCCCCTCCCGTGGTGGGCGGGGCCTCTTCCTGGGCAGGTGCATGAGATGGAGCGGGTTCGGGCTTTGGCGGGTTGGCAAGGGGGAAACGTGCCCTTCCTTGGATCTGGTGTGGTCAGTTCCCTCGCTGCTGACGTCCTATGCGCTCTCCTGCGCGCTGATGCGCTGTAAGCAAGAAGCAGCCTTGTTCCCCCAGCTGCTGGGTCCTGGGGTCATATCAGCATCAGGTGTGGCACCCGAACTGCTCCTCGCAGGCTGAGAGCAAATCACGTCTCCGCTCACTCTGTGGATCTCGTGGCCTCCTGGGCTTCCAGATCCTGTGCGTCTTGGTGGCTCCTGTGCCACGCGCACCTGGGAGCAGGGCACCCTTCAATCTGCAGGAAACCCCAGTGCCACCAGCTTGTTGCGGTGGCTGCGACCAAACCCCAGAGGGAGCAAGGGGTTCTTTCTGCCCCCGCTCTCGGCTGCCAGAGCTCAACCATCAGCAGCCGTGGGAACCAGCCATGCCGCATCCTCCGGAAGGGCCGAGAGAGGCACACACTTCCTAGCTTGCCAGCCTGCCAATGCCAACTAATTCTCTCCATCCACGCGCCTGCCCGGGGGTGGTCCCGCCCACTGTGGGCTGGTTCTTCCCCATCAATTAGATAATCTCCCACAGGCTTGCTGAGTGCTGTCCTTAACTAAATAATTCTTCCTAGGTGTGTCTAAAGGGTCAGCTCTCAGAGACCAAGCTAACACCTGTAGCTGACTGGTGAAACACCCCAAGGGACCCCCAGAGAGTTGAGCACCCTTGACATCTTCCCTCACCTTTCTGCTCAGAGACAGGCACTGGCTGCGTGCTGGGGACCAATTTCCACGGCTGTGTATGCTTCTGTCTTTATCGTGTGCATCATTGCTGGAAGGGTGGGAAGTGGGCTGGGAAAGAAAACCCGTTTCTTGGGGGAGCAAGTACTTTGGAATGACTCAGGAATGTCAGAATGTTCCGCGCACACCAGGCAACCGTTATGAGCCGCGGAAAATGCATAGAAAGAATCCTGCGTTTCCATTGATTTTACCAGCGTCTTCAAGTTCTGGCTCCGTCAAAACATTGAACTCATGTGGCCCAGGCCTTCGAAGCCCCTCCCCTCACTCCCCCTCGAATGCATGTGGCACAGGGCTTCGAAGCCGCTCAAAAGCATGTGGTCAGATGCTCTAAACTGCTCCGTTGCAGTCATGTGGACGAGGTGTCTGAGTCGGGGGTGCGAGGCCGCAGCCAGCGTGTGCTAAGCCACAAGAAAATCCCAGCCGTGATCCGCTTCTTCTTCTTCTCTGGCGCCACCATCTTTATCCAAACAACCTAATTGCACGGGATAAGAGGGCTTCTACTGTAATTACTTCAGCACAGAGCGGCGGAGGGAGCAGCTAAGTGCCGTGACGGGAAGCAGCGGCGTGACCTACTTAGGGTGGTACCCCAAGCTCGGAAGGAAGCCAGCGGAGTCACCGTGGGGAAGAATGATTGGAGGCTGCGGAAATGGAGGGGGGAGGCGGCATGTGGCTCAGCGTGAAAAGGAGGACGGCCAGTCGCTCCGACCAGCTAGCATCGGGCCCAGAGCTGCAGCTCAGTTTATGTGAACAAGATGGCTCCGTGGGTAAAGCCACTGCTGCCCCTGACGGCTCGGGTTCAAACCCCAGAACCCACTGGAGAAAGGAGCCCAACTCCTGCTCATTGTCCATGACCTCATGTGTATGTATAGACACACACATGCACACATATGCGTGCACACACGCGCACAAGCACACAGCCGCACATACACATGCATGCACTCACACACATGCATGTGCACACACACGCACACATACACGGGTTCACATTGTCCTCAAAGCATGACAACAAGACACTGAAAGAAGGAGCTGAGTTCCGCTTCCAGAATGTTCTGGCTGCTGGCCAGGGCCCTGGTGAAAAGAAGGACAGGAGCAGCTGAGCAGGACTCAGTATGCTGCAGATGGAGCAGGACTCAGTATGCGCGTCCCATAGCAGAGACGAGCCCATGCTGGGGGGGGGGGAGAAACAGCTGCGGGTGCTGCAACTGGGGGGGGGGGCGAGGGGGCAAACCCCAGCTCCACAGCCTGTGTGCACAGCAGTTTGGAGTTCGCGGTCACCGTGCCCCTCCTCCCGCGTGCTTTACACCCGGACCCCAAGGCCATAGAGACACAGTGACAATTCTTACACCACACTGTTTAGGAAATAATGGCGAAAAGCCAGTGCTGGAAATCTCGCTTTTAGTATTTTCTGTCTGTAGTTGGTTGGCTCACGGGCGCAGCGACCACAGGTACAGCGGGCAGGGGGTGGGTGGGGCCTTGGGAGGGGTGGTCTGCTTGTCTGTTTAGGGAGGGGTCCCATTCCGGCTAGGGTGGAGGAGGCTTTGCAGACCACCCGAGAGGCTTCGCCCACCTCGTGCTGTGCCGCTTCACTATCACAGTGGCTACCGGAAGAGGTGGCCCGAGGACCCCAGGCAGGCTGGGCCAGGTGATGGACAGGCGGCGCTGAATGAACATTGGGACCTGCTGCTTTTGCTTGGAGACATCACCTTCTCTGAGCCGCTTAGCGACAAAGGGAGGTTTATTTGGCTCATGGTTCCTGAGGGGAGAGAGCCCAGGACAGCGGGAATCACACTGTAGGGGGCGTGGCCGCGGGCGGGAGCAGGGGGCGGGGCCGAGGGCAGGAGCAGGGGGCGGGGCCGCGGGCAGGAGCAGGGGGCGTGGCCAAGGGCAGAGGCAGGGGGCGTGGCCGCGGGCGGGAGCAGGGGGCGCGGCCGCGGGCGGGAGCAGGGGGCGCGGCCGCGGGCGGGAGCAGGGGGCGCGGCCGCGGGCGGGAGCAGGGGGCGCGGCCGCGGGCAGGAGCAGGGGGCGTGGCCGCGGGCAGGAGCAGGAGGCAGCCGCGGGCGGGAGCAGGGGGCGTGGCCGCGGGCGGGAGCAGGGGGCGTGGCCGCGGGCAGGAGCAGGGGGCGGGGCCGCGGGCGGGAGCAGGGGGCGCGGCCGCGGGCGGGAGCAGGGGGCGCGGCCGCGGGCGGGAGCAGGGGACGTGGCCATGAGCAGGAGCAGGGGGCGGCTGCGGGCAGGAGCAGGGGGCAGGTGTGGGCAGGAGCAGGGGGCGGGGCCAAGGGCAGGAGCAGGGGGCGTGACTGCGGGCAGGAGCAGGGGGCGGGGCCAAGGGCAGGAGCAGGGGGCGGGGCCGCGGGCAGGAGCAGGGGGCGGGGCCGCGGGCAGGAGCAGGGGGCGGGGCCGCAGGCGGGAGCAGGGGGCGTGGCCGCGGGCAGGAGCAGGGGGCGGGTGCAGGTCACCGCAGCCATCAGGAGGCAGAGAGAGCAAGAGCGAGAGGAAGCAGGGCGGGGCCACCGCACCTCAAGACCCGCCCCCTGTGATGTGTCTTTCAGAAATCCAGACTGTTCTGAAAGGTCGCAGAAAGACCAGTGTGAGAGTGGGTGGGGGGAGGGGTCGTGAAGGCCCAGAGGAGGCCAGGAGAGGCGGAGGCTGCAGCCCTGGATTTCTTTAATGGTTTAGTTGCCTTTTCACTGATTTAGTGTTTCAAGTAGGAACACGATGACTTGATATTCCCACACCTTCGTGCCCAATCCCACCCCTCCTCTTCCATTGCACCCCTTCTTCCCCGCCACTCTGCCTCCTATTTCGTGTCTTGGCACATGATACGCAAAGCACGTGGGGAGCATGAATCAAGTCAGTAGATAAAGCATTGAAGAAACATTCCCCGCCCACTTAACGCCCGCCTTACGCTTGGCCAGCTTACCTGTTCTCTCACACTGTTCTCTGTGGCTACAAGACGACACCCAAAGTCGAGCAGCTTAATGGAAGAAAGGGAGATAATCGGGGTTCCAGAGGGAGAGACACAGTCCTTCGTGGTGGAAAAAGCATGGCTGGCGGCAGAAGCTGGAGGCGGCCTAGGTCACTGCAGACAGCATGGGGGCCAAGAGCTGCTGCGCAGGCTGAACGCCCATCCCTCACTCAAGCAGGGTGGGGCTAGTCAACCTCCAGGCCCACCCCCTGGGACTGCCTTCCCCCAGCAAGGCTCCACCTCCTCAAGGTGCCATGACCTTCCCCGACAGCTAAAGATTCAAACATACGAGCCGGTGGGGACGGCTCACATTTCACACCAGGACAGGCCGTCTCCAGGGAGCAAGGTGCCTCTTGAGATCTTTCCCCTCCCGTGGTAAATGTGAACAGGACAGATCCCTCGAGGCCTTGTGAAGATACGCAGAGCTGCAGCGAGGTCGTGGCTGCCCTGTGGTGTCCCTGTGGGCTCAGAGCTCCAGGTCGCCGACGACCCCTGCATGGCTTCCCACCGTCAGAAGGGGAAGTCCTGGCACAGCAGGATGATGGTGACTGGGCAGATGTGACCTGCTGCTCGCTGATCTGCAGGAAGAGAAGGCTCGGCTCCTCCTCTCTGGCCACCAACCCAGGGCGGGGTCATGAGTATGTCCGTGGATCCAGCAGGATTGGCAAGGCCCTTCGGCTTTGACGTTCGAGACCCTCACAGTCAGCCTCGTTTCTTCCTCTGTCTCCTGCCGGCCTCTTGGGCAGACAGGACCCTACTTGGAAGGTGGGTGCCGCGGCCGAGGGCACCCTCGGGCTGTCCCTGCGGGCTGCAGGAGCTTTGGCCATGATGGACGGTGCCGGTCGGATGCTCGGTGCAACCCAGGCTGCGTGCTGGCTGCTGGCTGAGGAAAGTCGTGGGCAAGTGTGGCTTTCCCGGGGAAAGAAGCCATAAGAAACTGAAGAATTTCCCCCCTATGAGCTCAGGACATAGAAAATAAGGCAGCCAGAGAGAGAGAGAGAGAGAGAGAGAGAGAGAGAGAGAGAGAGAGAGAGAGAGAGTCTTGAGTGATTTGCTCACAACTCTGTAGCAATCATACCTTCATAAACCAGGTAGAGTGATTTGTGATTGGGGGCTCGGGATGAGGCCAAAGGCAGGATGTGGGGTTAGCAGGCTAATCACTGCGGGATCCAGCCCCTTCCTGGATGGGTCTCCTGGCTCTTTATAGCAAGTTTTCTCTATTTTTAGATTACGTGGTCATGAGGTTATATGCTTTTATCACCCACAACGTATCCCACCCCACCCACTCTCCCCTCCAGCCAGTTTCTCTCCCTCTCCCCATCTCACTGTTACAAGCCACTGGGCCCCATGGAGGACACGTGCACCCACCAGGGCCGAAACGGCCCCCACCCGTGTGAACTGCAGGGGTCAGAGCTTCTCCCCCTGTCTTTCGCCCAGCACCACCCCATGCAGCCCTGGGGGCCCACACACTCCCAAGGCCGGGCACTCAGGAGAAATGTCAGAGTCAGGGCCTTAGTGAAACCGACATTGAAAGGAAGCCCTACTCCCGGGAGTCCGCCCAGAGGGAGCTGTCAGAGCCGGTGCCCGGTGCCCATGGCCTGGAGATTTATTGGGACTAAGTGGATACTGTGGCAGGCAGGGCGGCCATCAAAGGCTGCATGGGCCTCCTGGGAGGGAAGTCCTGGCCTCTGGGTTCCAAGGCTGTCGAGGGCAGATGCTTTCTGCTGCTGAATCTCTGGGAGGCAGGAACCTCAGAACTGGATAGACTGGAGGATCCCCTGGATTCGTTCTCTCTCTCTCTCTCTCTCTCTCTCTCTCTCTCTCTCTCTCTCTCTCTCCTCTCTCTCTGTCATTCTTTCTCTCTGTCATTCTCTCTCTCATTCTCTCTCATTCTTTCTCTCTCTCTCTTTCTCTCTCTCTCTCCTCTCTCTCTCCTTCCTCTCTCTCTCTCCTCTCTCTCTCTCCTTCCTCTCTCTCTCTCCTTCCTCTCTCTCCTCTCTTCTCTCTCCTTCCTCTCTCTCCTCTCCTCTCTCTCCTCTCTCTCCCTCCCTCCTCTCCCTCCCTCCTCTCCCTCCCTCCTCTCTCTCCCTCCTCTCTCCTCTCCTCTCTCTCCTCTCCTCTCCCTCCCTCCTCTCTCTCCTTCCTCTCTCCCTCCTGATCCTTCACTCTGGGATATAGTTTTTCCCAGAGAACGCAGTCAATATCGTCTCCCAGCTTATGGCTGCTTCTGCGGCTCTGCCCATGCTGCACCCACTTGCCGTGAGCGTGGACGGGGCGTCCACGTTCGTGCGTGCATGCCACGTGCACACGCGGGTATGAGGACAGAGATCAACAGCTGCTATATATTTTGCTCTCGACTCATTTTTAAATATTTTATATGGGAGAGAATGAACAGATATAGAAGATGGGAAGATTGATAGATGATGATATGTAAGTATAAAAATTAGATAATAGATGATATACAGATGATAAAGATAAGTTGATTGATAAACAGAAAGACAGAGACAGACAGACATATATAGATGTAGATACACAGATACTTGAGAGATAAATAGACATAGTAGTAGATGATAGAAGATAGATAAATAGATATATTACTAATAGGTAAGATAGTAATAAAGAAATGACATATAGTATAGATGATTGATTGATAGATTAGACACAGAGACGGATAGAGTGATAGATGATAGAGTTATCCATTAATCTGTTGATCCATTCAGCCAGTACAGAATGGGGTCCTGATTCTATCTTAGAGAGCCCCCATCTCTCCTCTGCCCCCCATTGTCCCTTCACTCCTCCCGTCGTCTCCCACTGGCCTGTCTTTTGTCCTCTGCACCTGGCTCCCTTTCCACTTCCCATCGGCTTTCTCTCTCTCTCTCTCTCTCTCTCTCTCTCTCTCTCTCTCTCTCCCTCTCACCTCTCTCTCTCTCTCCCCTCTCTCTCTCTCTCTCTCCTCTCTGTCATTCTCTGTTATCTCATCTGCCCTCTGCTACAGAACCGAGTCACACAGTAGGTCAACACCCCTAGGTGTCTGACTCCGGGCCTGGCCTATGCCAGGCTGGAACCTGAAAACAGAGCCTGAGCCGTCTCCCGGGCATGGGGGAAACAAACCCTGCGACAGGCCTGGTTCCAGGTTAGAGCCTGGCATAGCTGCCATGGGGTTGGGCCAGCGGGCAACGTCCACTCAGGGAAGCTGGGCTTGACCACGCAGCGGTCTGACGGCCCGTGGAGGGGCCTGGGTCTCACGCTTCGGGCTGCCCGCTCCAGGCTCCCGGGACAGATCGGCTGGCGCAAGGTCATTCAAGGACTCTGGGTGCTTGTCGCAGACCCCACATCCATCCTCTGCCCAGGGCCCCGCACCTCTGTCCATTGCTTGTGATCGAGCATCTGTTATGGCAGACGCATCCGTCCTCTGCCCAGGGCCCCGCACCTCTGTCCATTGCTTGTGATCGAGCGTCTGTTATGACAGACGCGGAGAAAGGCCTTTCTTCATGACTGTATAAATCTATTGCTTAGCACTTAGCTGGCTGCCCTTACCCACAGAGCTTGGGCATGAGCATTCTCTCTCTCTCTCTCTCTCTCTCTCTCTCTCTGAGCTGAGCTGAAATAAATGAGTAGACAACTGCAAGGTCAGACGTGCTCTTTAGAGTGCAGGGGATGTTTTCTCTTAGTTGGAGACTGACCCCCGAGTGCACGGAAGGGACAGCGACGTGCAGTTCAGCGGCACGAGCGGCAGCCGGCTGTGTCCAGTTCCACCTGAGCCCCCTTCTACCCTCAACCCACTTTGCCTCCTCTCCACCGAAGTTTCTAACAAGAAACGCCAACCGAGAAGACCCCAGACAGAACCCAGCCCGTGTGTGAACCCAGCAGGTGACGTGAGGGACAGGTCTGCCACGCCAGAGCGACATCCCTCAGGACAGCGTGTCGTGCGTGGAGGGAGAGAAGAGGTCCTAAAAATACCCAGGAGAGCATATTATAATGTTTTAACGGGGTCTCTGTGCTTCCCGGGCAGCCTCGCCCTGCAAGACCAAGTGTGCATTTTAACAAATCTGTATTTAACACGGAAAAGAAAATATATACAATGGATGCTTCCCAGTAGCAAAAAAATCTCTATGCATAAAAATCCCGAGCCTTGTAATTACATTAGACGCGTAAGGATGGTGCCTGTCCCGAGGGACGAAAGGGAGAAATAACGGTCAGCTAGGAAAAGACCACCCAGGGAAGGGGCCAGCAGTCCCGGGGAGCAGCTCTCCTCCATGGCCCATGGCGGGTCACGTGACCTTCCCATCACGCATCCATCTGTCCTTTATCCGCCTCATCAAATATGTATGGAGCACCTGCGGGCCGGGATCTTTCCGGGCTGAGCCCCTGCGGGGCTCACAGGTGGATGAAGACCAGCTCACGATTCTGACTCCCGCGTGGGGCTGGGTCAGGGCGCGTGGGGGTGAGGGCGGTGGCGAGACCCATCTGGGAAAGTCGCAGGGGCTGCGCGGGGAGGAGAGGGGACATCTGGAACCAATCGGTCAGTTCATGTCCGGCGCCACAAAGGTCGAGACCGCGCTGGGAACCAGAACAGCCGCGGAGCGCGTCGGAAGCTGCGATCCGGGAGGTTCTGGTCTCAACAGTTGCCAGGCAGAGGGTGGCAGAGGGTGGCGAGTCCCAGAGGTTAGCGGTACCCACGCAGGCGCTCGCGATGACCTCGTGCTGGGGGGGTGTCTTGTAAACCTGCTTGTCTTCAGGGGGTGCTGGCAGGCCAATCAGATCTTCTCTAGCTGATGGCCTTTCGCAACCCCTATCTCTGAGCGACAGCCCACGCCCAACAGCCAGGCACCACGGACCCCACCACCCTGGTGTGTGCCGATGACCAAAGGATGCCGCTCAGTGCTGAGAGCACCCAGCTGGGCGCGCTCAGGGGGCTGGGGAGGGGGCACACTGAGCTTGAGCTGGACCCCTCCTCGAGGCCCCGCAGGCCAAGGATATCCTGAGCCCCATAGGAAGACCTCTCTTGTAAAGCAAAGGGAATTAACCAAAAAGGGGCTCTGAGGGCAAATGGATCTGGGTCAACTGCAGTTAGCTGGGGCTCGGGGCCCAACCCGCAGAGTCTTTCATGTGGTTAGAGCTCCGTGTAAGATCCCAAGGCAAGAGCAAAATGGCTTCAAAATGGATTTATTTGGCCAAAGATTATATGCTCTCTTCCTCCTTCCTCCCTCCCTTCCTTCCTCCTTCCTTGTTTCCTTCCTTCACTCCTTCCTCTTTTCCCTCTCTCCATTCCTTCCTTCCTTCTCTTCGTCCTCTATCATTTCATCTTTTCTTTCCTTCCTTCCACCTTTTTCTCCTCTCTTTCTCTCTCCCTCCTACCCTCCTCCCTTCTTCCCTTCTTTCCTTCCTTTCCTTTTTCTTTCCTTTTCTTTCCATGGCGCAGAAGTGGTAGAGAGCAGCCTTATGGTACAGCCCAGCCTAACCTTAAGTCAATCCTCCAGCCTTGGCCTCCAGAAGCTGGGGTAAAGGTGCGCACCGTGCGCCTGCTCAGACTTCCCTTTTTCAAAGATCGTCCCGTGGGACCAGTGCTTCACAGAGCAGCTCTTGGAGACCCTGTGTGCAGAGGCCTTGCAGGGCCCTGGAAGCAGGAGGTGTGCTAAGGCAGCAGATGGTCTAAGAGTGTGAATAGTGCCAGTCCTCGTGAATATTCGAGTCACAGAGTCGGGAGCACGCGGTGCGTTAGCGTGAGCAGCTCTTGGCGGGGCGGCCACCTTCCCCACTATTAATTTGAGAGAAACTTGGGCTGCTCTCCTGGCTGCGAACTGTCCGTCCCAAATAGATGATAAGAGGACCGCGTGCACGCTGTGGAACCTGGACTTTGCTCGCAGGCCTGTGGTCTTAAAGTTCCACCCTAGCTGCCAGATAACCCCACCCACGGGGGCTGGCAACTGGAATCCCACGAGGGGATCCTTGGGGACGCTCACACGGCTGAGCTCTTTCTACAACTCGTCCTTGGGGGCTGAAGGTGAGCTCGTGGGATGCAGAGTCCACATAATCAGCAGCCGACAGGTGCATGCTGGGAGGAAGGCAAGGCTGGGGAAACTTGTGTCGACAGCAATGGCGGCTGACTCCATTCGTCCTGCAGCGTTTCCCCGGCTTCGCCCGGTGCGCTAGAGGAACAGAACGATGGAGCATAACCAAGTGTCAGCCGAACTCAGTTCATGTATCATGGATGTGTCCACTAGCTCATTTTTTTTCTCTTCTGTGTGTTTGCATGAGGTGGGCACATGGGGGTGGGCATGTCGGATGTGTGTACACACGAATGTACTTGAGCATGTGTTCCAAGGGTGATGTCACGAGTCTTTCTCAATCCCCTTCCGCCCTTACGCCATCCAGCTAGTCTGGCCAGCCAGCGTGCTCTGGGGATTCCCAGGGCTCTGCCTTCCAGGGCTAGATCTATGGGTGGGCTGCCACACCTCCCCAACATTTTTACATGGGATCTGGAGATCTGAGTTCAAGTCCCTTTGCTCGAAAGGCAAAGACTTTAGTCATTGAGCTCCTCCTCTCCAGTCCTCCACTCTCATCCTTGGCTCTTTCCTTGCAAGAAATATGACCCAGTCAGTCCTTTCTCACGGGGTCATGGTAGAGTCAATAGCAGTGAAAGTGTGAAGGTAACTCCACATACGTTGTCACTGCACTAGTAACCATGGCAACAAGTGGCCAGCAGAAGGTGTGCCGCAAACATTGGATGTGGGCAGTGGATGGGGATGGACATTTGAAGGTGTGAATGGGATGGATAGATGGCAAGAGAGTGGATGGGTAAGCACACTGAGCGTTGACTGGGTGGGTGGTGATGATTTGGATGGATCCTCTAAGATGATCTAGTAGATCCTCTGGAGTGCCCCATCTGCTAATCTTCCCTGTCTTCTAGTCTGCTAATATTTCTGCTAATCTTCCCTGTCTTCTAGTCTGCTAATATTTCTGCTAATCTTCCCTGTCTTCTAGTCTGCTAATATTTCTGATAATCTTCCCTGTCTTCTAGTCTGCTAATATTTCTGATAATCTTCCCTGTCTTCTAGTCTGCTAATATTTCTGCTAATCTTCCCTGTCTTCTAGTCTGCTAATATTTCTGATAATCTTCCCTGTCTTCTAGTCTGCTAATATTTCTGATAATCTTTCCTTTCTTCTTTTCTAGTCTGCTCCCAGTTCTCCAAAGGAGTCTACGCCATCTTTGGGTTTTATGAACGAAGGACTGTCAACATGCTGACCTCCTTCTGCGGTGCCCTCCACGTGTGCTTCATTACTCCCAGCTTCCCCGTCGACACATCCAATCAGTTTGTCCTCCAACTGCGCCCTGAGCTACAGGATGCCCTCATTAGCATAATCGACCATTACAAGTGGCAGAAATTTGTCTACATCTATGATGCTGACCGGGGTAAGCCGGAGTGGGGGATGGAGAGCTCACTAGGAGGAAGAATGTGTCTCGAGGGGCTCGTGGGTCACAGGGCAGTTACGAGGGATGTGGACCAGCCTAGGTCTGAATCACAGACACTCTTCTCTCCAGCCATTTGACTAGCAATGCTGTAGGAAGTGGGTGGGACTCTTAGGGCCTTCAGATGTGCAGTGAGGATGAGAGAGACTCTGCCTTATGAACGTGCTGTGGAGAGTAAATGAGAGTAGCTGGAGAGGGCTTGCTCGGCTCCTGCAACACAACAGACGCTCAAGGTTCCGAAGCATGTGTCAGACAGTCTTGCCATCATCACCATCAGCAACATCAGCAACATCATCACCATCAGCAACATCATCATCACCATCATCACCATCATCACCACCAGTGACATCATCACCACCGTCATCACCATCAATGATATCATCACTACCATCATCACCATCATCACCACCATCATCACCATCATCACCACCATCATCACCATCATCACCACCATCACCACCATCACCATCATCACCACCATCACCACCATCATCATCACCATCACCATCATCACCACCATCATCATCACCATCACCACCATCATCATCACCATCACCATCATCACCACCATCATCATCACCATCACCATCATCACCACCAGTGACATCATCACCACCGTCATCACGATCAATGATATCATCACTACCATCACCACCATCATCACCATCACCACCACCATCACCACCACTATCATCACCATCACCATCATCAGTGTCACCATCACCATCACCACCATCATTACCATCATTATCATCATCATCACATCATAATCATCATCATCACCATCATCACCATCAATGTCACCATCATCATCGACATCACCAGCATCACCATCATCATCATCATCCCTATCAATGACATCATCACCGCCATCATCATCATCACCATCATCACCACCACCATCATCATCATCATCACCATCATCATCACCATCACCATCATCCCTGTCCCACAGTGCTGTAATTCTTCCTCCTTTAACTTCCGTACATCACACGTCCCTGGCTTTCTGTTTCTTCTATCTTCTCTGCTCTGGGTCACCTTCCTCTTTTCAGACTGACCTACACAACCTCTCCAGGCCCTCGCAGCCCACCCCTGTGACCTTCCCTCCTCCAGCAAGGCTCTGCCTCTGGATAGTACCACAACCTTCACAGACAAACCCAGTTAGGATGCAAGCGCGTGAGCCTGCGGGGGACCCCACATTCACAGCACGACCTCACTTTACCTTTGAGGAAACTGAAGTTTGGAGAAACAAAGGACCCTGGAGAGCTCATGTTGTCTTTTGCATTTAAGCCCCAGATCACGGTTCATAGTCACCTGCTGTCTGCCATGCCCCAGGAGTAGCGCGTGCGCGCGCGCACACACACGCACACACACACACACACACATGCACACACATGCACTCACATACAGATACAGACACACACACATACAAACACAGATACACACACAGACCCTCACACAGCACACATACAGATACTCACACATATACACACGCACATACACACACACATACAGACATGCATATACACACATATACACACAGAGACACACGTACGGACAACAAATATACATATTCACAAGCAAGCACACACTCACAGTCACACATATGCATACACTCATCTTACATACAGACATCATACACACATTTGCAGCCCAAATCACACATACACACATACAATCACTTACACACATATATACATGCCCTCACATACCTTACACATAGATATGCACACATAGACCCATCATGCATGCATACACACACACACACACACACTCACGGAGTATTGACACCCACACAGCAAGATGATGGCTTGGGGCGGAATCGGGGCTAGGAGTGCAATCAGGGCAATGCTGAGCCCTGGGAAGAGCTGGGTGCAAACTGAGCTGAGCGCTCTACAGCAGTGGGCGTGGCCAGCACCGAGTGCCAGGCAAGAGCTGATCTTCCTGACCATCCGTGTCCTTCTGTCCCCAAGTGCTGACCACCCGTGTCCCTCTGTCCCTTGAGCACTGACCACCCGTGTCCCTCTGTCCCCTGAGTACTGACCACCCGTGTCCCTCTGTCCCCAAGCACTGACCACCCGTGTCCCTCTGTCCCCAAGCACTGACCACCCGTGTCCCTCTGTCCCTGAGTACTGACCACCTACGCCCCTCTGTCCCCTGAGTACTGACCACCCGTGTCCCTCTGTCCCCTGAGTACTGACCACCTGCATCCCTCTGTCCCCTGAGTACTGACCACCCGTGTCCCTCTGTCCCCTGAGTACTAACCACCCGTGTCCCTCTGTCCCTGAGTACTGACCACCCGTGTCCTTCTGTCCCCTGAGCACTGACCACCCGTGTCCTTCTGTCCCCTGAGCACTGACCACCTGCATCCCTCTGTCCCCTGAGTACTAACCACCCATGTCCCTCTGTCCCCTGAGTACTGACCACCCGTGTCCCTCTGTCCCCCGAGCACTGACCACCCGTGTCCCTCTGTCCCTGAGTACTGACCACCCGTGTCCCTCTGTCCCTGAGCACTGACCACCCATGTCCCTCTGTCCCCTGAGTACTGACCACCCGTGTCCCTCTGTCCCCAAGCACTGACCACCCGTGTCCCTCTGTCCCTGAGTACTGACCACCCGTGTCCCTCTGTCCCTGAGCACTGACCACCCGTGTCCCTCTGTCCCTGAGCACTGACCACCCATGTCCCTCTGTCCCCTGAGTACTGACCACCCGTGTCCCTCTGTCCCCCGAGCACTGACCACCCGTGTCCTTCTGTCCCCTGAGTACTGACCACCCGTGTCCCTCTGTCCCTGAGTACTGACCACCCGTGTCCCTCTGTCCCCTGAGCACTGACCACCCGTGTCCCTCTGTCCCTGAGTACTGACCACCCGTGTCTCTCTGTCCCCTGAGCACTGACCACCCATGTTCCTCTGTCCCTGAGCACTGACCACCCATGTTCCTCTGTCCCTGAGTACTGACCACCTGTGTCCCTCTGTCCCCTGAGCACTGACCACCCATGTTCCTCTGTCCCTGAGCACTGACCACCTACGTCCCTCTGTCTTCGTCTCCCCCAGGCTTGTCTGTGCTACAGAAAGTTCTGGACACGGCTGCAGAGAAGGACTGGCAGGTGACGGCTGTCAACATCCTGACCACCACGGAGGAGGGCTACCGGCTGCTCTTCCAGGATCTGGAGAAGAAAAAGGAGCGGCTGGTGGTGGTGGACTGTGAGTCTGAGCGGCTCAACGCCATCCTAGGCCAGGTAAGGGCCGGCTGGGAGGAGGGAAATTCACGAGAGGCTGGCGCCCTCCTGCAGGTGTAAGCAAGAGCCGGTTGGGGTGCTCTGGGGGGGGGGTGGACAGCTGCCTGGGAAGAGGGAAATTCAGGAGAGGCTGGTGCACTCCTAACAGGCATAAGCAAGAGCCGGTTGGGGTCCTATGGAGGGGGGCTGGACCCCTTTTGTCTCACAGGCTGCTGTTCCTAACATCTGATTCTGACATTTTATGGAGTGGCGTGGACCAGGGTGGGGGCCTCAGGGGGGCCAGGGTGGGGGCTTCAGGGGGGCTCGGCTGGAGCAGAAGCGCACCTCCCGCGCTTCCCTTTACTTCTAAAATTTCAAATGCACTGCATCTTTGGGTCCCAGTGTGCCGTCCCACGGGGGACCCAGGCACTAATCAGACCCGGCATCTGGCACCCGCCAGTCTTGGCCCACTGACCAGTCCGCGTGTCCAAGCAAGCGGCGGCCACCTCCCTTCCCGCTGCTTCCCTGGACACATCTCTGTGCGATCAGCAGATGACATAGTCTACAAATAGGCTGTGTCACCTCACAGGTTTGTAGCCAACAGGATCTGCAGGATGCGCTGGTCTCAGAACTAAATAAAGCGTGTGGCGTCCACCGCTCCGGCCCGTGTGGATTCCTTGTCTTCTTAAGCTGCATTTGCCTATGCAGATGACCAGAGAGGGAGGAGGCTTGTTGGAAGAGTGGCTGAGAGACGGCGGGTTTAGATCCTTGACAATCTGGCGAATGGCCCTCAAGACCCTGGGCCCCCCACGGGGAGCTCATTCACCTCTGCAATCACGCGGAAGCCTCCCTAGCAGCCTGCGGAGGATCCTGGAAGCCCCGCCGACTCTCGCCCGCGTGTGTTCTGCTCTGTCGAGTGTGGCTTTGGGGTTTGCTCTTGAAAAGAGAAAGTGGCAAAAATTGTTTCTTCGGAGATGGAAATCATCTGGTCTGGCATCACATATGGCTGCGTGCAGAGGCTCTGGAACCTTCCAGCTGGAATCCTTACCAGCTAGGGGACCGCGGCCCCAGCTTATGATCCGTCTGTATCTCAAAACCCCCCTGTGTGAATTGAGAATAGAACAGTTCTTACAGAAGGCTTTTACTTTTAACTTAGTGTGTGTGTGTGCGTGTGTGTGTGCGCGCGCGCATGCGCGTGCGCATGCATGCGTGTGCGTGTGCGTGTGTGTGCGTGTCCGTCCACAGGCAGGCATGAGAATGCACGGCATGGCATGATTGTAGAAGTCAGGCTAACCTTTGGGAGTTGACTCTCTCCTTCCACCATTGAAAAGGGACTTTCTTGTAGTTTCGGTCTAAGCTGACCTATGACCTTCGGGGTGACCCTACTGTGTCCACTACCCATGTCGCCCTGGCAGTCTGGAATCACAGGTACGAGCCACTGCATCTGGCTTTTTGTGCGCCCTGGGGATTGAACTCAGGACGCCAGGCCTGTGGGACAAGCGCTCTGACCCGGGGGCCATCTCGCCAGCCCACGAGACTTCCGAGCGAACCGAGGGACTTAGAAAGGAGTCCTGTCGCATACTTAGAAAGGCCTCCGCCGGCGACGTGAGGCAGGTGAACACCTGCCTGTTGCTATTCATAGCACCGGCAGCACCGGCGAAGACCGGCTTCCTGAGTCATCTTCTTCTGTGGACGTAAACGAGTCCATCTGCAAGCCAGGAATGAAGGCCCCTGCGCTCCACATCTGGGGGGCAGAGGCAGGGTGGGCAGAACCATGGAATGCTCCAAGGTACTGTTCCGCAGTACCCTGAGGCCCCTCCCCCAGGCAACCTCCTTACACAGTGATATTCTCCCTGATGCCCTCAGATGAAGCAGCTGCCGTCAATCTCCCGCCATACACGAGAAGAGAACAGGGATCTATTTTTCTCTTTCCCAGCTCCTATCTAAGGAAGTCAGGCAGGCAGATCAAGCTGGCTTAGCCACAGGGTCCAGTGCAGCTCTTAACCCTGCAGCTGTCGGGGCCACCAAGCACGAGGGCTGAGTTCAGTCCGCAGCATGCATGAAGATCTAGGTGTGCACGCAAACCCTTGTCACCTTGGGTCAGGGCGGCTGAGACAGGAGGGAGGAGGATGCTGGGAGTGTGGAGAGAGGGTGACGGCCAGGGTTCTACTCTGACCCAGCAGGTCTGGTCAGTGCTGAGGCCTGCTGGAGCGATGGAAGGAGGGGTTCTTTTTCATTACGGACAAGAAGCAGGGTTAGTAGGACTTCTAAGGTAAAATGACAGATTGGAAGCTTCTGGAGGGTTAAGCAAGGCGATGGTTGGCTAATTTTAATTTTTACCAATTTAGGAGGGTCTAGAGTCACCCAGAACAGCAGCCCCTAGGCACGCAGTGAAGGGTTTCATATTTGGATTATAGATTATAGATACAGATCATAGATGTGGGGGTGCAGGCTATGCAACAGGGCAGACCCCGTGGGTGGCGACACTTCATGAGCTGAACAGCAGGCTGAGCATTCAGATGCAGCGTGACCAGCTGCCTCTAGCTCCTCCCGAGACTCCTGTGCCGTGAAGGGGCAGACCCTCAGCCGGGAGCCGGAACGGAGCCCTCTTCCCTTGCCGCGCTTTGACGGCGTGTTTTCTCACAACACAACACCGGGGAAATCACCGATGCACATGGTGAATGCAAAGTCTAGCTCCACCGGGTGCGGACGCAGTGTCCCCTCCAGCTCCACTGGATGTGGACATAGCGTCCCCTCTAGCTCCACCAGATGCGAAGGCAGCGTCCCTTCTAGTTTCTTCTAGTCTCTTCTCAGTTGCTCCCTGCCCCAGACAACGTGGAAGAGAAGGTTTCACCAGCTCATGAGTCCCTCGTGGTGGTTAGTCACAGCAGCGGGCGCTTGAAGCACCTGGTTACGTCACGTCCACGCAAGAGCAGAGAGCAATGAATCGAGGCACACGCATTTGCTGGGGCTATGTTCACCCCACTCTTAGAATCTCTACCCCAAACACAGGACTGCCCCGCCCACAGTGGGCCGGGTCTTCCCACATCAGCTAATGCAGTGGAGACAGTCGTGACAGGCATGTCCCAGGCCGCCTTCATCTAGAGGCTCTCCCAGGTGTGACAGGAACCCGCCTCTTGGGAGTCAGGTGACAGCCGTCGCAGAGACCCTGGGATCCATGAGGCACTGGTCCCTTGGGGTTTGCGGTCCTGTGTGTGTATCTACAGCACGTCTCCCACACAGGGCGTCTCTCCAGAGGGCACCGTGTTTCCTTCATTCACGTGCTGCTGTGGGCCAGCTTCATGAACAGATAACTCGATAAATAAATCCTGAAGCCAATGGAATGGAAGCCAAAGGCCATTGGACGGAATGGAATGAAAATTATTACCGATGAAAATTATCTGCGTGTGTGTGCGTGAAGGATGTGAGTGCATGTGAATACATGTTCACCTGGGTGCACCCGACATGCATATATGCACAAATGCATGTACACATATGTGTGCATAAATGTGGAGAGCCACGGCTTTGGGCATCTTCCATCTCTCTCGACTTTCGTGATTAAGACCAGATCTCTTCACTGAACCCAAAGCTTACTAATCAGCTAGTCTTGGAGATTGTCTGTCTCAGTCTCCCAAGTGTTGAGATTGTAGGAGGCCACTATATCCACCTGGCTTTTACGTGTGTTCTAAGGATCCATCAGAACTCCGGTCTTCAGACTTGTTATCCCCTGAGACATTTCCCCATCACCCCTATCCCAGCGTGTGCTATTATTATTGTTATTATTGTTATTTAGAAGTCATCGATTCCTGGTCTTTCCATGACTTCCTCCAGACACCCATGTTGTGGGACGTACACTGCTTTGTCGCCCGGATGCGGTAGATTCAGAAGTATCTTTCATTTGCTGCTTTGTGTTTATTAGAAGCCAAACAGGTTTGTGATAAAGGTAGCTCCTTGTTGAAAGAGAAGCAAGCCATTTGACAAGAAAATGAAAATGTAACGAGGAATTATTAATAAAACTATCATCCCGGTAGTAGCCTCGCTCCATCGCCTAGAATTCCAGTCTCACTGCTGCTTGCAAGTATTCTTTGCATGCACTTGCATTTAATTATTTCCTGCATAAAAAAATGTGAGCTGCTACGCACATACATCCAATTAAGTAGATGTCTGCATGTGGATTTTAATAACCTTGAGAATTTATTCAGTTAGGGCAGAAGCCCAGGCACTTCTAATATCTTATGTCTCTTTGCAGCCGTGCAGGGCGAGAGACACCGAGCAGGGTATACTAACCCAATTTGATGATTAAAAAAGAAAGAAAGAAATAGATCAAGTTAATTTCCAGGCTGGCGAGGGCTGGAAGCAAGGTCTGTAGCCTTAACGGTTCCTTGTAAACTGTGGATTCAGGCTGCCGCAGCAAGCCTAGAATGAATGTTCTAGAATACATCCCTCCTGCCCGGGGGCGACTAGGGGCAGATGGCTGAAGCGCTTGCCACACAACCTGAGGCCCAGAGTTCAGAGTTCAGATCCTCAGAAACCACATGAGCGCCGAGAGGGCGTGGAGGCTCCCTAGAGCCCAGCACTGGTTTGAGAGGAAGAGATGGGGCCCCTGGAGCAAGCCATCTAGCTACAGAAGTTCAGGGATGAAGCGACAGACCCTCCCTCCACGGAGAGTGGACAATCCAGGAAGACGCCTGTCACAGTCAGGCGCAGGTGTCAGCTGATGGCTCAGGGTTTGAGCTCTGGGCACATTTGTAGAGACTTAGTAGTTGAGTTGAGCCCAGAGCGAAATTACAGGAGATTGTCTAGCTGACGGGCAAGGCCCAGCCCATGGCAGGTGGACTAGTCCCCAGAGGGAACTCCTTGAGAAAGAGGCGTCCTCGTGTACACTTGGCCAGACAGGCCAGTCTGGCAAATAAGGACCTTCCCTCTCTCACCTGTTACAAGGATATGGCATGGCCAGTTCCCTCGGCCCTTCAGTGATGATACATGTTCTCCTGCCAAGCAGGGTAAACAGCTGTGACCAGGAATCATAAAGAAAATATACCCCTTGTTCCCTGAAGACGTTTGATGGTGATTTATCAGCAGCATGCAGGTGAACTGCAACAATAGCCAAGATCAACCTTTGCTCTCTACACACATGTGAACACATACATGAACATGCATGTACACCTGCATATGTGTGCACCACACACATGCATGTACACCTGCATACATGTGCAACATACATGCAAACATGTACCACACATATGCATATAAGATGCAACAGACATGTATACACACCACACACATTCATGTACACCTGCATACATATGCAACATGTATATGCAAAGACATATCACACACATGCATGTACAATCACATGTGTGTAACACACACATGCAAACATGTATACACATCACACACAAGCATGCACCTTTGCAGACATAAATATACCCACACATGAAAACATGCACATGCCTGCATGTACACATGCATGTGTGTGCGACATGCACATGTAAACATGTACCACACATATATGTACACCTGTATGTGTGCAACATGCATATGCAAACATGCACCACACACGCATGTACATCTGCACACATAAATGCACACACACGAAAACATGCATACACATGCATATACAACTGCAGACATATGTACCCACGCACCTGCAAAAATGCACACATATGCCACACACATGCATGCATATCTACACACATACATGTACCCACAAACATGCAAGCATGTACATACATGCCACATGGTTATACATGCCTGTATACACATATGTACCCATACATTCAAGCACACACTTCCACCACATGTTTGCCTACCTTCCCACACACATGCACGTACACATGCAAGTATGCATACACTTGCTGAGCACACCTGCTGAACACATGCAAAAAAATCAATGACATTTGGTGTTTGGGGCTCTGGGTCCTTTGGTAAACAGTCCCCAGGAATCACACGGGCAGTTTCTGAAGCCAGATCTCTGTCTCGGCCTCTCTTGAAGCTGAGCAGCAGTCTGTCCTGGCCACTCCCGCCCCAGCTGTGCAGTGACAGCTGAGAGCACACGGGCTGAGCGTGCTCTCCCATCGAAAGAGCAGGCAGGGTCCAGTGTGGTTCATGCAAAGACCTGAAGCTAAGACAAGGACAAGCATCCCTGTCCACGTGACCATCCAGCAAAGACTGCCAAGGGGGTCTCCCCACCTGGGAAAGTCTCACGGACGTGGACAGTGTCATAGAAGGAGGGCAGCTGCACCCTCGAGCCCCTCCATCATCAGCCACTCGTGGCCGGGCAACATGACGGAGCTCGTCACCCGCTCTGTGTCTGTTGCTCATCTGTCAATCAAGAACGTCGGCACTTGGCTTCCTACATTAGACTCAATGCGCGTTTGGGATGTGTCGGCCGCCATCCTCGCCGCCCTCTCTGTGGCCGCATGACTGACAGCCCCTCGCGTTGTGTTTTGCAGATTATAAAGCTGGAGAAGAACGGCATTGGGTACCACTACATCCTCGCCAACCTGGTGAGTACACGTCTGCAGGCTCCGCCCACCGGTTCCTCACCGGGCTCCAAGCTGCCTGGTGTGACTGGGGGGGTCCAGGGGCGGGTCACAGCAGCACTAGCTGCACTCACTTTCCCTCCACATACCCTTCAAACCACAGTGCCCCCGCTCAAGACGTTCTAACTGGGAGGGAGAAAGCGAGCTTGGACTTTAGCAGTGGTATGAACCCCTGTGTGATCAGCCCTACCCTGGGAGTAAGGGCAGAGCGGTCTTTGAATGATACGAGCTGTCTGGTTTTGAACGCAGTGGCAGTTACGCGATTCATAGACACAGACATTTAAATCATAATTACACTAGCTAGCATCGACAGATCTTTAACCGGCAGACATCTTCTAGCATGACCTGTATGAATGTCAATTTCATTCTTTTATCCTTTTTCTGTTAGCCCATGCTTTTAAAAAAGTGCTTTCATGTTAATGCGATGTGGTTCTTTTTATTGGGTGCAGTTATTTTCCATGTCACCAAGACAATTTGGTCTATCAAATCATTTCCGTGTGTGTATTTTTTTTTTTAACCTGGCAGCCGCAGGGTGTGATTCCACTTTCCTGAGCTATCATTTCTTCGGGAGACTCTGTTTTCTCTGGTCCTGGTTTGCACGGTGGTCACCTTTGCATCCTGAGGCTGATTCTTCTCGTTCTTTTTTTCCAGAGTCAAAGTTCAAAGTAATTTCCTTTTGCTCTGGGTCCTACCTGCGTGCGCATGCGCTTGTGTGTGTGTGCACAAGAGCACTGGAGTGCGTGTGTCTGCGGAGGTCCAAGGTTGGCTTTGGGAATCATTCTACATTGCTCTCCCTTCTTGTTGCTTTGCTATGTTTCCCAAACTCCACCTTCCAGGACTTGAATTACAAGCCACCGCCATATCTGCCAACACTTTTATGTGGAGCGTAGGGATCCGAACTCAGGTCCTTTGCACTTACGAGGCAAAGGCTTTAACCCTTGAGTCCTCTTCTTAGCCCCTGAGCCCCATTTCCGAGAGACTTTCTCAAGATGATATTCATTAGCAGATCTGTAATCCTGAGAATCTTTACAGAGTTAGAAACCATTGCCACAGTCTTGCGTTAAAGTTTTTACCACCCCTCAAACCCATGCCATGAGCCTCAACTCTCCCCCCCCCCACAAGCTCCCCAGCCCCAGGTAACCACTATGACCCCACTCCCCATATGGATCTGCCTGTTTCATCAAATAATTGTCTGTGTTGGAGATTCAGTACTTGCTAAGCGTCTGGTGGACATGTGGGTGTGGTCTCTTTGGAACAAGTGCCGTCAGCAAGTTGGCCTCTTGAAAGCTACACCCAGGTACGCAGCACTAGGTTGTGTTCTCTGTCGAGTTTTCTGAGGGACCCAAGTTATTCTCCAACCTGGCTGCAGCCCCATCACGTCTGAATCGATCATGACCTTCGCCACGTGTCCGCCTCTCTTAATGTAAACTCTTTCTCGAAGGCTTCCTCATGGCCCTGGCCCTTGTAGGAATTTCTACGGTTCCATTTAAATGTGATTTTTTAAAAATTCCATCTTTATCTGTGAGAAAATTTCAGATGTCAACCTCGCTCAACCAGACGGATAACCATGATGAGTTTCCGCCATGGCGCTTTGAAGTGGTCGCTCCTGTGGGCAATGTCGATTATTAATGGGAGAAAAGACCAACTATACATAAGTTGATGAAGGCACAAGAGCTTTAAAAATGGGACGCAAAGACAGCTGAACATTGATCTCTGCCATCTTCCCAGCCTTAGATTGGGCCCCATCTTCCCCTTCTCTTCCTCTGAACCTGCTTGGTGATCCCCGAGGTTGAGAGTGGAAACGAGAGGGGCTTGCCCGAAGCGGTTCATTTAGACGCGGCCACAGTGCCTGAGCCCGTGACCTTGGGAGACATTTTCATCCTGATGAGTGAATCTGCTTAGCGTCTCTTGTGTCCCCCGAGAGTCAACTCCCCAGATAACCATTTGCCCAAATTAATTTGTTTGTTTTTACCTCGGGATGGAGGAAAGCTCTCGAGATCTCTGGGGCCCAGCTCCGTAGCACTAGAAGTGACCTTGGACGTCAGCTCTGTGGAAATTGCATCTGCTGGGGCTAACCAGAGCCAGCCGGGAGGGGGGGCGCGCAGCACCTCAGTCAGCAGGGGATTATGAGAGCCCCATGGTAGGTGACTATACCCACTGCTCCAGGACTCCTCAGGGAGACCCGTGCGCACCCCGCAGCTTGGGGTACACAGCAAGGCAGGGCAGGCATAATTACCTCCTTTGGGTGAAGTAGAATCTGTCCCCAGAGCCACCAGAAGACCCCAGTACTTATCCCGCCGCCCCCATCCGTGGTCCATCCATCGCCCAGTCACAGCCCCCGAGCCGGCCCTCGCACACCACGGTTCTGACCTGCACGTTTCTGTCCTGACTTTAACGAGCCCTCAGACCTTACAGCTTCCACTAATGGGATGCAGATTGGACATCCCGTCCAAATACAGAAACTTGCATGTTCCAATAGATTAGTTGATAATTAGGCTTCAAATTACTAATTAATTCAGTTAGAAACACAGTCGAGTGTGCAGCGAGCTCTCTTCCACCATCGGAGAAATCACGTGATTCATAAGAGATAATTTTTAGAAGTTCAGCCACATAATTAGCTGCTGCGTGGAGCTGACCCTCTCCTTCAAGCATCGCAGCCAGGGTGTAATTACAGAGTTAGGGACCAGGAACACTACGGAGACAGGGAGGGCGCCAGCCTCGCGGTCCTCGCTGCCCGGGTGGCTGGGCCTGCGCTTCTCACCGGACACGGTGGAGGGCGCGGTGGGGCTCAAATAGACATCAGAAGAGTGGGACAGAGGAGAGGAGGGTGGAGGACAGAGATGAAAGAGAGGAGGATGGAGGAGACAGAAGGGGCAGAGGAGAGAGGGAGGAGGGAGGGAGGAAGAGGGAATAAGCAAGAGAGGAAGGAGGAGGAAGAAGGGAAGGAGGAAGAGGGAAGAGAGAGGAGGGAGGAAGGAGGAGGAAGGAAGGAAGGAAGGGAGAGGAAGGGAGGAAGGCAGAGGAAGGAGGAGGAGGAAGATGGAGAGAGAAGAGCAGAGGACGGAGGCGAGGAGGCTTCCAGAGAAGAAGTGGACACCACTGTGTTGTGCTGAGACATCACTAAGCTTGCTCAGCTTTGTTCTCTCGGGCCTCAGTTTCCCCATCTGTCAACCAGGGCAGTGGCGCCTGCTCCACCCACTCAGAATGTCACTGGGAAGAGTGAAATGTGTCACCAGACAACTTCAGGCTTTGAAAAGTTAAGTGTTCCCGGCTGGGGAGACGGCTCGGGGATTAAAGCCTTCACCTCGCAAGCAAAAGACCTGAGTGCGAATCTCCGCAAACCACATCAAAGTTCCAGAAAGCAACGGTGGCGCTCTGCTATTCCAGCCTGGGCAGGAGAGCCTGGGGAGCCCAGAGCACAGCAATGAGGAGGCCGAGCAGCGCAGGTCCAGCAGCGCAGGTCCAGCAGGCCTAGCAGGTCCAGCAGGTCCAGCAGGTCCAGCAGGTCCAGCAGGTCCAGCAGCACAGGTCCAGCAGGTCCAGCAGGTCCAGCAGGTCCAGCAGTGCAGGTCCAGCAGCGCAGGTCCAGCAGGTCCAGCAGGTCCAGCAGGTCCAGCAGGTCCAGCAGTGCAGGTCCAGCAGTGCAGGTCCAGCAGGTCCAGCAGCACAGATGCAGCAGCGCAGGTCCAGCAGGTCCAGCAGCGCAGGTCCAGCAGGTCCAGCAGGTCCAGCAGGTCCAGCAGGTCCAGCAGTGCAGGTCCAGCAGTGCAGGTCCAGCAGGTCCAGCAGCACAGATGCAGCAGCGCAGGTCCAGCAGGTCCAGCAGGTCCAGCAGGTCCAGCAGGTCCACCAGCGCAGGTCTAGCAGGTCCAGCAGGTCCAGCAGTGCAGGTCTAGCAGGTCCAGCAGGTCCAGCAGCACAGGTCCACCAGCGCAGGTCTAGCAGGTCCAGCAGGTCCAGCAGTGCAGGTCCAGCAGGTCCAGCAGGTCCAGCAGCGCAGGTCCAGCAGGTCCAGCAGGTCCAGCAGCGCAGGTCCAGCAGGTCCAGCAGGTCCAGCAGCGCAGGTCCAGCAGGTCCAGCAGGTCCAGCAGCGCAGGCCTCGTGGAAAGCAGCGGCTCCTCCACATCAGGAAGGAGGGGATGAGTTGTGTCCGGTGGATTCTGACTCTCCAGCCCTTGGGACGATGCCGCCCATGCAGATGGATTCTCCTCCGGTGAACTTCTCATAAATGCGCTCACTCCTCAGTGCCCATCAATCTAGCCAGGTGGGCAAGACCGGTCAGCCCCCCATTCCCAGCAGAGGATTGTGCAGCAGGGAGGGCCGCCCCGCCCCCAGCCCCATAGACAGGAGGGGGAGAAGCCCACCCCGAGCAGGCACATTGGTGTGGAGAGCCCTCTGCCTGCTGGGCCCAAGCAAAGACCCCCTTAGACATGCTAGATGACACGCCCCTGGGTCCGTTAGATCCAGGGTCAGCCTGACAGTTGCTGGCTGAGGTTTTGGGCACATCTGTGAAGAGTTACAGCCCAGACAAGCCCCCACCAAGCCTGGGGGAGTTCGTGTATCGATTGGGGCAGACCCAGCCCATGGCTGTGGGACATGTCCAGGGCAGAGGATGAGATGGAGAGAAATGTCAGAACTCCGGCAGACTGGTCAAGCGGGAGAGTTTCTCCCTCTCTCGACAATTCCTGTGGTTTTATTGTGACAGTTCCCGCAGCTTCTGACATTGACATGAAGTCTTTTGCTGTGATGATAAAATCCAACTGAGAACCAGAAACACAAGTAAACCCCCTCACACCCCATGTTACTTGGCCCAGTATTTCTCAGCAGCATGAAGAGAACAGACTACAACACTCTCGCGTGCGGAGCGGTGGGTGACCGTGTCGTCCGCTAGAACACGCCTTGGTCGGGGGCTTCAACGTCTCCATCATGTATTGAGGCTGAGCATCCGGCGCTCACCTGCCTGCGGGGGACCCTGTGGGTCGACAAACCAGCATCTCGCCGGGACAGGCTTCTCCTGGTCTTGTCTTGGCTCCACCAGGAAGCTTTCACCACGTGAGAGGAAGACATTATTGGCGACTGGTTTGGAACGCCGACCTTGAACCGCCGACCTTTCCTTCTCTCTGTGTGTACATCCAAGCCGGGGATCAGCCGTGAGCGTGTGCATCAGGACAGAGTTGGGATGAGGGTTTTCCCTAGACCCAGTAAGGCATCCCTGGCACGGACGGCCCAGGCCTGGGGGTCCCCGGCCTTCTGCCCCAAAGTGCTGGCCGTTTGTCCTAAGCCTTAGGTCCAGCTGTGCGCCCTCGAGTTGCTTCTCCCGCGCTTCGTCTCAGTGGACAGCGTGTGAAGCGGCTTGCGGGTGTCGGAGCTGGCGGCCCACGTCTGACTTGGTGCTCCTGCCATCCCAGGTGAGCCACTGTTGTCCTGATGCGTGGGGGCGGGGCTGCCTTCCAAGTCTGGTTTGTGGAAGTGTCTAAAAGTGGTAAATGCGGCGCGTTCTATGCGGGGACACGCGTGTTTGAGGACAACTCAAAGTCCTGAGCTCCAGACAATTCCACGGGTCCCCATTCATCCATATTCATGCGCACACACCGTGCGCCAGAAGAATCCTACGGCAGAGCTGGACATTGGGAGAGAAATCAACTGCCTCAGAAGCACCCACGCTTTGGAGGGAAGCGCCGTGTCCAGCTAGAATCTTGGAGGAGAACCCTAGTGTATAAAATCAAGCGGAGGGCTGGAGCCATGGCTCAGGGGTTAAGACTCTGCCTTAAAAGCAGAAGGTCCTGAGTTCGGATCCCAGGTCCCACATAAAACTGCCAGGCAGAAACAGCAGAGGCCTGCACTTCTGGCCCTGGTGGGCGGAACCTGGGAAATCTCAGAGTGAAATAAAAAGGAGGTAGAAGCAATTCAGGATGATTCCCAAAGTCACCCTTGGTCCTCCACAGGGACACATAGTGCCCTTTGATACACACACACACACACACACACACACACACACACACAAATAATGAATAAGTGAATAAATATTTAAAAATTTAAAATCAACCAGGTTGCTTTGGTGGACAGGAGACGGTCTGGAAGTAGCTGCCCTTCTTCCTCGACGTCGGCACGGTGACCTATGAACTTTCTGAGCCCAGACGTAGCTGAAGGGACCATAGACATGGTCCCGGGGACGCCTCATTTTGCAGATCAATGGCCTCTTTCTCTGGAGTTGAAGCAATCGTCCAGAAGCTCGTGACACTCAGGCAAGAACTGACAGGACTGTCTCCGCGATGTTTCTCTGCCGCTGCTTCTGTGCCCCGGTGCACAATGTGATACACAGAGAAGCCGAGAAAAAGGTCGCTTTGGTCCCGAGACACAAGCCCAGGCCAAGAGGTGAGGGGATTGAGACTTGTGAGAAAATCAAGAAAGGAGCATGTGTCTCCGCCACGTGCCTGCGCCAATGCTTCCTTGCCCAGCAGCCTTGAGCACACGCACTGCGTCAGCACTGTGGTCCATGAGGGGGACCCCACGCTCTGCCCTCCAAGGGCCAAAGCATAAGGGGAAGCCCTAGGAATGTGGAAGTCGGGTCTGCTTGACCGACGGTGTGTAAGTGCAAAGCAAAGGTACTGGGGTCTGCACTGATCTCAGAGAAACCCACTTTGAATTCTTTGCATTTGGGGCTTCTCGTCAGCCTCAGTGACTATGCTACCTTGGGAGAAACCACCCACCAGCCACTCCTCAGCATCCAGTCGCCCGTGGAAGCAGGCGGATCCACGCCTCAGGATTGTCACTAGCTATTAAGCACCTGCTTGGGAACAGCCCTGGCCGTGTGGGACGGGCGGACACGTCTCGAACACGAGAGCCGCTGCTGTTGCTTTCCAAGAAGTCGACCTTGTTTGACATCTGACCTCGGCTCATCAGTCTGCACCCCAGTTCCTGAACCTTCCAGAACAACCCCACCTCTTCTCTGCGACACTTTCCTGCATGTCCAGCTCACCCCCCCTCAGCCTTCGGCCATCTTTTGAGACAGACATAGGCATCTGCTTTCTTCACGTGTCCTAGTAGGAGGCGGCGTGGTCAACAGGCGCGTGTGAACCATTCTCTCCTGCGGCTGCTCTGCTAGTAGGAGACTCCCAGCGTGTGAGTGTGAACTAGTCCACAGGATGGTTCTCTAAGCCGTCCAGATGTTAGGGGATTCGCCGTCCACGCCTGCCGGCCAAGCATGCGGCACGGGCTCTTTGATTCGGTCTACTCTTCCCGCCTCTGGATCCCAGCGGCCAGGGTAGCACGCGTCCCCCGGGACCAGCCCCGCCGTAAACACCTTTTTCCTCAGCCCCGTTTGTCAGCAAAGCTGAACATTCTACTCTCCCCTCCGCCCAGCATAATGTCGGCTCAAGCAAGAGGGTGAGAGTTGAACAGATGTGTCTGAGCCCTTCAGGGGGAAAAAATTCCCAAGGAACAGAGGGAGACCCAGCCATGGAGGACAAGTTTTTCTTCCTGTGCCGCAGGCTGGGAGGCGGTTCGTGGGGGCCGGATGCCTGGCTCACAAGCAGGAAGACATGCATTCTGTCCCCAGAAGCCACGCGCCAAGAGGAGCGGGGCCCAGTTGGGGACTCGTAAGCCCAGGACCAGTCCCGGGGCTCAGGGGCCAGGCAGCCGGGTCACGTTAGGAGCCCCAGGCTGGCGAGAGACCCTCCTGAGAAAATCAGGAGGGGGCACTTGAGGAAGGGCACAGAGGTTGCCCTCTTGGCCCTCGCGTGCACGCGCACACGTGCAACATGCGTGTCTGTGTCCACGCGCACACACAAGAAGACACAAAGTCACGTTCCTCGCCCGCCGCCTGGCAGGTTCCCGGGCTCGGGTTTTACGGCTGCTCTAACATCTGCTGACACCTCGCCTCTCTCGGTCCAGTGGTAGTGACGATGAGGATGGTGAAGCCTGGCGCTTCCCTCGCCTTCCACGCGCCCACTGAAGACCCAAGCACCCACTCGCCCCAGCTCACCTCAACACCCTGCACTGAGGATTGGGAGCTGACCTTGAGAAGCCAAATAACCAAGGGTGACCGGAAACAGTTCTTGGGTTTGGAAGCACGTGCCATGGTTACGCCACGACAAGGGCCCCGAGCCCTTCTGGAGCTGTAAACCATCCCGAGCCTCTGCCGGGCACCAGGGAAACAGGCCCATGCGCTGCAGGCGCGTTCGGCCTCTCTGTAGGGCGTCCCGATTCCGGCTTCGTTCTGATGCTCCGAACATGAGAGTGGGCGGGATCGTCCCTGTAGTTAGCTACCTGATTTACTTGAGACTTTTCACGTCAAGTCCTTGGACTTCCATGGGCGGTCTATGCAATGGGGTCCCCACTTCAGAGGAGAGCAGGACCCCAGTCCTTCTCATGCCTTGGTTTCTCTGTTCCAGGAGGGTTCTGGCCACAACTCCAAAACATTGATTCTGTCTACACCAGGAGCCTCCACCCCCTGGTCTGTCTACACCAGGAGCCTCCACCCCCTGGTCTGTCTACACCAGGAGCCAGCACGCCCTGGTCTGTCTACACCAGGAGCCTCCACCCCCTGGTCTGTCTACACCAGGAGCCGGCACGCCCTGGTCCACGGATCAGACTCCCTGTGCCCTGATGGGGTGTGTCAGCAGATGCAGGTGGCTGTCACCTTTTTGAACCCTTAGAAACAAGATGCCAGGAACAGCCAGAGAAATGGTCCAGCAGGTAGAGAGGCCTGAGTCCTATCCCAAAACATGTGGTCAAAGGAGAAAATCAGCTCCTACAAATTATCTCTGACCTCCATATGCACACACACACACACACACACACCCTTGCGTCCACACCCTGAAGGATAACAAAAATGTAGGGAAGTCAGGAAGGAGAGTTGGTAACACACAAACCTCACAAGGCATCAGACATCAGGGCAGGGCCAGAGAGATGGCTCAGGGGTTAACTCTGCTTCGCAAGCAGAAGGTCATGAATTCCGATCCCAGATCCCACATAAAAATGCCAGGAGGAAATAGCGGTGGCCTGCACTTCTGATCCTGGAAGGCAGAGCCTGGGAAACTCCAGAGCAAAGCAAAGAGGTGGAGCAATCCAGGGTGATTCCCAAAGTCACCCTAGGCTCCACAAGCTCACACAGAGACATTCGCGCACACACACACACAATAAGCAAATTAACCTTTTTAAAAATTAAAAACCAAGCCTCAGCACCTGCATCACTCCCGAGGGGCCTTCACTGCCGACGCTGACTCCTCTGCCGCCGCTGGTGGACCCTGGGGAAAGGGGAAGAGTCGTAACCTGGACCACATGACACACAGGGCCTGGCTCGCCACAGACGTTCACGGGCCTTGTGTGGACACGGGGAACGGTCACTAAGGAACTTCAGAGAAAGACAACAGCTTAAGAAGCATGCGTCCTGGGAGTTGTGAGTGTGAGTCCAAGAGAAACCACGAGGCCGCCCTGCCCTGCGACGGCCCCTGCTGTAGCCTCTGTGACCGGGGGTTCTGGGCGGTGGTCTTTGGGGCAAGCCCTCTACCTCTGAGCTCCTGTGTCTACCCCCTAGCCAGGCAGTGTGACATGTGGGTGAAAGTCAACTGTCTGGGCAGACAGCCTTTGAAAGCCTTGTGCCATGTGGCAGGGGCGTCTGAACTAGATCTCAGCAGAAACCTGGGACGGCTACTCAGTCCTTGTGCAGTGAGCCCCCAGGCCTGCTGCCTCTCAGGGCTGCTCCAGAGATTAGCACTTGCAAAGCCTTTAACAGGGCGCCTGGCTTGGGATAAGGCTGGGGGAGAATTGAAAATGCGTTGAGGACACCTCTGGATTGTCGATTTTAAGTTCTCTGAGTCTCAACCCTCAACCTCGGGGAAGTGGCGTTTCAGCCTGCTGGTGGGTCGCGCTGTGCCTCCCAGCATGCTCTGGGCGGTGTAGGAACTGACGCCCTTCAGTCCCTGTGGGCTCCCCGATCGCTTGACACAAACATGCTTTCCAGGTGGTGTCATGCGCCCACGCTCAGGACACCACCTACTCTGTCCCCCACCTCCTCTCCCGCTTACAGAGCATCTAGTATAACCTTTTCCTGAGTTTAGCCATTCTGGTTATTTCTTCCTCCACACTGCGACACTGCATCTGTCTCTTCTTCTCGCCTCGGCTGCACGGCCCCATCCGTGACTCCCAGCAGGGAGACCACAAGCTGCTTCAGGTCCCCAAGTCCTCGGCTTAACCACAGGGTCATCCCATTGCTTGGACCAAGGCTGCCTTTGCCTCCTTAGCATCAAGATCTGTGGCGGATGATGTGCGGCGTTAGAGTTCTGTCAAAGGTAGACGCAGCTTCCTCTCTAGCACTGCAGGATGAGAGACTTGGGGTGACTGGTCTACACGCACCCCCAGATGTTACCTGCATCCTCAGCCAGCACTTCTGAGGTCTTTGACTTCAGACGAAGGTGCAGGCGAGGCCTCCTTTCCCGTGGCCCACCCATCAGCCACACCCAGTGCAGACACCCGAGAGGTGCAGAAGGAAGGACCCTGAACACAGTGGCCTGGGGGTCCCGGGAGCATCTGCCCTCCCAGCTCTGTTTTGGCGTTTGTTTGCCTGATGCTCTGTGACAAGGGGCTTACGTAGTGCAGGCTGGCCTGAAAACATTTGCGTCGCCGAGGCTGGCCTAGAACCCCTCATCATCCTGCTTCCACCTCCCAGGGCTGTGCTTACAGCCCTCACTACGCCCTGCATCCAGGATCCATTTATGTACGCAACAGTCCCTCTGCAAAGACAGAGCTCTCTGCAAAGGCAGCAGGGCTCCGGGTCAGGGAAGGACCTTAGAAAAGTCCGTGTTGGCTGGGGCAATAGCTCAGGGGCTTAAGCCTTTGTCTCCCAAGCAAAAGGACCTGAGTTCGGATCCCCAGATCCTATGCAAAAGTGCCCACCTGCAATTCCAGCCTGGAAGGCAGAGCCTGGACATCCCTCGAGTCAGCTGGCAGCCAGCATAGCCCTAATGGTGTGCTCTGGCTTGACGGGAGATCCGGCTCACACAAATATGGTGAAAGAGTGTTCGAGGATGATTCCTGATATTGCCCTTCTACCTCCACAGGCACTCACACTCAAGTGCACTCGTGTACATATACCAGCACACATGCACCTACACACACACACACACACACACACACACACACACACACACCCCGTACAGAGCAATGGTCTCAGCACACGTTTATGTTATAAAATAGGCAACAGGCTTAACACCTTAACGCAAGCCAACACGAGGCCAGCACATAAAGACTTTTGCCACCAAGCCTGACAATTTGAATTCCAGTCCTCGGATCCATGTGGCCAAAGCAGAGAACTGACTCCAGGAAGTT